>APFE030024416.1:55225-86770 GCA_000404065.3 Pinus taeda
GTTTTTTTTAAATGTTTTTAATATACATAATAAATTTTAAAGTATGAAAAATAAGTCCTCTAAAAAAAGTATGCTACATCAATACATTGCATCAACACATTTCAAAATTAGCATGAAAATCACTAACATTTAAAAACAAATATTTATATTTGATACATAAGAAAATTTAAAGTGTAAAAAATATGCTCCTAAAAAAAAGAAGTGTATTCTAGATCAACACTTTTCAAAATCAGGTCACGTTTCTACTACCCCTACGAAACGGGTAATCATATCGGTTATTTAAAGTGCCAAAAACTATACTCTAAAAAAATGTGTGTTCTGCATCGCCCCTTTTCAAAATCAGGTCAATTTTTTGCTATCTGTACGAATACGAAACGAGTAACAATATTAGTTCCCATTTCAAAGTTTATGTTGTTACATGGGTATGAATTTGGACTCTATTCTTTCTTTTTACTAAAGAGGATTTTTGTTTGTATGGGTAGATAATTTCAAGGGTTTATATGAGCAAAGCATAAATTTTATCTAGAGTTGAGGGTTTAATAATTATGATAAGGGCAAGGTCATTGGGCATGGATATTTTGGTAATTTGTATATGGGTATGAATTTAGACTATGTTCTTCCTTTTTACTAAAGACGATTTTTGTTCTTATGGGTAAATTCAAAGCATATATTTTAATGATTATGATAAGGGTGAGGGTTTAATAATTATGATAAGGGCAAGGTCATTGGGCATGGATATTTTGGTAATTTGTATATGGGTATGAATTTCGACTATGTTCTTCCTTTTTACTAAAGACGATTTTTGTTCTTATGGGTAAATTCAAAGCATATATTTTAATGATTATGATAAGGGCAAGGTCATTGCAGGTGGATATTTTGGTAATTTGTACATGGGTATGAATTTGGACTATATTCTTCATTTTTACTAAAGAGGATTTTTGTTCTTATGGGCAAATGCAAAGCATATATTTTATCGAGAGTCGAGGGTTTAATTATTAAGATAAGGGCAAGGTCATTGGGCGTGGATATTCTGGTAATTTGTATATGCGTATGAATTTTGACTCTCTTCTTCCCTTTTACTAAAGAGGATTTTTGTTCTTATGGGTAAATAATTTCGAGCGTTTATATGATCAAAGCATAAATTTTATTTAGAGTTGAGGGTTAAACAATTATGGTATTTTGGTAATTTATACGTGGGTATGAATTTGGACTATGTTCTTCCTTTTTACTAAAGAGGATTTTTGTTCGTATGGGTAGAGAATTTTGAGGGTTTATATGATCAAATCATAAATTTTATCTAGAGTTGAGAGTTTAATGATTATGATAATGCAAATCTTGATTGCGGCCAACAATTCAACGAAAGACAATGCACAAGTAAGAATTTTGCATGTCCTTATGGTACAAAGGGTTTAGTGACTATGATAGACAATGTACAAGTAAGCATTTTGCATGTCCTTATTGTACAAAGGGTTTAATGATTATGATAGACAATGCACAAGTAAGCATTTTGCACGTCCTTAATGTACAAAGGGTTTAATGATTATGATAATGCAGATCTTGATTGTCGCCAACAATTCATGAAAAGATAATGGACAAGTAAGCATTTTGCATGTCCTTATTGTATAGATTAGTTTGCTCATCCCTAACATTTCTAGGGTCAGAATGCATGATTTGTTTTCTTTTCACCCTTTTTTTAGTGGTTGATTGTCTGTGTAATGGACTCTACCATGTCGAATGAGCTTGCCACAAGACAAGGAACTCTGCTCAAATTCCTTGTTTCATTTTTTAACGAGCTTGACACAAGACAAGGAACACTGCTCAGAGACCTGTTTCATTTTTTAATGAGGTTCACACAGTAAAATAAATACCCTCGTAGTCCTAGAGGAGATTGGGGGGTGATCTGAAAATTGAGAAAAGCGGCGGGAAGGTGGGAATGAAGCAGGATGAAAAATAAAGGTATCAAACTGTTACAGAGACTGCCCTCCATGGAAGGACAATAAGGAGGGAGCTCCACTCCCTCCTACAAGCAGGCTGTGGCTATTAGGGGAAAAAAACCAATGGAAAATGACAAAGAGCCTTTAGAAGGAAGGGAAAGAAACAGTGAAGAAGAAAAGGATGGAATTAAGTTAAGGAAGCAGCGTAATGATGCAAAGGAAAAGGAGGAAGAAGACAAGGAGAAAGGAACAAAAGACAAAGCAGACATGGGACCATGCAAACCCAAAGCGATAGTAATACCTAGGGTCATTTTAAATGATCCAGCGCTGGAGGCACACAGAGATCACATGCAAACATATGCAATAATTTGTAAATTCATGGTTTATGGCCCATTGAAAAATCCTTACAAACGTGGATTAAATAACACTGGAAACCAAAGGGAAACATTGACCTACATCTTGGGTCTAAGGTTTTTTTCACTGTTGTATTTGCAAATATTGAAGATAAGGACAGAGTGTTTGAAGGAGGGCCCTACTTTTATGTTGCAGCAGGCCTCTATATGCAACCTTGGATTATGAATTTTGTTCCAGAACACGAAAATTTTATATCGGTCCCTATTTGGATAAGACTCTATTCCCTACCTCTTGATTACTAGCAAACGGAATCTCTATCCACCATAGGAAATAAGTTAGAACGTTTTGTCAAAATTTCTGAGGCCACTAGAAGGGGGAAGTATACTTCATTTGCAGAAAATATGTGTGGAGATGGATCTCTCTAGAGCTCTGACTGAAAAGGATATTTTGGAAGTTTTTTGATGAAGAATTGATACAAATAGTAGATTATGAACATATTCCATTCAGATGTCGCAAATGTCATGAGCATGGACACCTGGTCAAAGATTTCCCTCCATGTAAAACAAAGAATAAAAACAAAACTGACATAATGAAGGATTAAGAAAGCTTCTTCAAGGTGGAACATAAAGGAAAAGGAGGCAAAAGAGGACCAAAAACACGTAAATTAGCAGCGCAGCAAGCTAGCTAGAACATGTTTCAAGTCCTCGAAGTAGATGAAGGTTCAATAGAAGCAAATAAAGCAAAGGAAGGAAGTCCAGTGGAAGAGGAGAAAGCATAAGACAGTAAACAAATACAAGAAAATAACAAAAAAAAATAAAAATTATCATGAGTGATGCTAAACAGGAGATGGACCAAGAAATGACCCAAGGTGAGATGGAAATGGAGGACCGTAAACTCTAGGAAATTCTTGAGAAAGAGAACCTGGATTTGGAAGGTTTCTTGAATCAAGGAACCAAAGAAGGGTTAGACTCGTTACATACAGAGGAGTTCAACAGAGTTCAACAGTTGTTTTTATGGAAAACCCAGAGTAAAGTGGTCGACAGACAAAGATACAATGACAGGCAGGGAAACGAAGGAGTGAAAATGATGAAAAACACAACTGGACTAGCACCCAGAAACCCAGGAAAGAAAAGGGGTAGAAAAAAGAAGAATGAGTTGTTGATGGAATGTGGAAGGCTAATGATAGATTTAGGTAAGATGAAAGACCTATCTAGTTACTCTTTTACTAATCTAAATAATGAAGTTCACTCCTTGTAATATCAGGGGTCTAGGTAGTAAAAGAAAATAAAGATTACTAAGTAATAGAATGAAACAAGCAGCTCCTGATGTGATTTTTATCTAGGAAACTAAGTGTTCCATCGAGAAGATAAGACATATCCATAGTAAATGGCTCAATAGATTTGAGTTTCTGGAAGTCAAAGCATTGAATACACCAGGTGTTATTCTCACTCTTTCGAACCCATGAAAAATCGGCTTAATAGATGTAGAGGCATCTAGGGATTATTTATCTGTAGTAATTCAACCTGTAGGAGACAAGAAACCTACTTGGTAATGAATGTTTATGGCCCTCAAAGAACAGATGAAAAACTTAGGCTTCTAAACTCTCTAGAAAATCTTAGAGACAGACATGCAAGACTACCCTGGATTTTGCGGGGTGATTTCAACATGATCGGATCACCTACAGAAAAAAAAGGGGAACTAGTGTTCTAGGCAAAGACCCTTGGGTACCAGAATGTTCCCTCTTCAGAAAAGACTAAAACACATCAAGCTCTTGCTCAAAGACTGGAACAAGAATGAATATGGCAATATCTTTGAAGAGAAAAAAGCTATTGAAGGTAAAATGTAGGAACTCAACCAAGCCCTTATCACGGAGGGCCATGATAAAGTCAGAAGTGATCAAGCCACCAAATATCATAAAAACTTGGAGAATTTATGAAAACAAGAGGAAATATTTTGGAGACAAAAATCTAGAGTTCAGTGGCTAAAAGAAGGTGAACGTAACACTAGATATTTTCACAACTCCACCATGGCAAACAAAGCTCATAACAGAATTTCTTTGATCAAGGATGAAAGAGGAGATCTTCTCAATTCTCATTAAGAAATAGAATCAGTTCTTGTTCAACACTTTCGTAACATAGCAAGGAAACCTGTTTTGATAGAGAACACTACATCCAGGACTTCACTAAGAAAATACCTAGCATGGTATCCAGAGAGGATAATGTCAACCTTTACAGGCCAGTGACTGAAAAGGAGGTTAGTGGGGTACTCAAAGAAATGCAGAATGGTAAGGCACTAGGACCAGATGGTTTCAATGTTGACTTCTTCAAAGCCTGCTAGAATATTGTCAAACGGGACATTTTGCATGTAGTGGAAGATTCCAGAATGAACATAACCATTTTCAAGGCTCTGAATACCTCGTTTTTAGCCGTGATCCCTAAACAAGAGTTGGCTCAAACCCTCGATAGGTTCATACCTATAGTTTTTTGCAATGTGGCTTAAAAGATAATATCAAAAGTTGTAGCAAATAGGCTCAAACCCCTCCTTCCTTCACTAGTTTTGGGGGAACAATCTGGAGATGTGGAAGGAAGGAAAATTCTTAATAACATCATTCAAGCACATGAAATGGTGCACTCTCTTACAAGAAATAGAAAGGCTAGAATGATCATGCAATTGGACATAGCCAAAGCTTATGATAAGCTGAATTGGATCTATATCAGGAAATTTCTTATTGCTTTTGGGTTTGACCATAAATGGGTAAGATGGATACTGGCTTTGGTGACTTCTTCTAGTTTTTCAATTCTGGTTAATGGTTATCCTTCAGAAACTTTCATTCCTTCTAGAGGCCTTAGGTAGGGTGACCCACTCTCTCCCTTTCTCTTCATCCTCATGATGGAAGGACTGAGTAGATCTATTAAGCATGCAAAAGAAGTTGGAAAATCAAGGGTCTCCAACTCTTTGACAATGGACAAGCCCTGACTCATCAACAATTTGTGGATTACACCATGCTGCAAGGAATTCCCACGGTCAAAGAAGCTCTTGCGTATAAATATATCCCCTCAAAATATCTGGGAGTTCCTCTAACTTCTAAACCGTTACACAAGACCATCTGGGAGCCGATGATTAATAAATTACAAGATAAAAACAGGTTATGGACTATGAGATCATTAAACTTGGCGGGCAGGTTAGTCCTCACAAAGGCTCTTCTACAATCAATCCCAGTCTTTATGCTTTCAGCTATCCCTGCTCCTAAAGGAGTCCTACATCAAATGAGAAACATACAAAGAGACTTTCTTCGGGGCAAGGGGGAAGATAAGGAGAAATGGGCCTTAGTTTCCTAGGAAAAAATCTGCAAACCCAAAAACCAGGGGGCTCTTGGATTGGATGATGAGAGTCTAAGCAAGGTTTTAGGGGTGAAATTATGGTGGCAATGGATAAAAGAACCAGAGGCACATTGGGCTATCATTTGGAAAGAAAAATATGCAAGCTCTTGGCTAGATAATGACCGCATAAGGATGGATGGTAATATAAGAGGTTCACATATTTGGAATAAAGCGTGGGAAAATAGAGGCTTAATTCAAGGTAACAACTTTTGGGAAATTAGAGAGGGAGACTTAGCCTTATTCTGGGAGGATAGATGGCAACAAGAACCTATTCTGTTAAAGGAGGATTTGGAGGACCTCAAAGCAGAGACAGATACTAAGGGGGTCACCAAAGTTAAGGATCTTTGGGATCAAAACAATAGTTTAGGGAAATGGAGAAACTGGACGGAATTTGATCTCAGAAATGACAGTCCCCTAAAAGCTAAGGTTGAAAGGATGATGAAAATGTCAAATCAAAGGAAAATTCTAGTTTCAAGGGGCCAAGACCAGCTGAGATGGGGCAACAATAATGAGGGGACCTATAATCTCAAGGAAGATAAGTTCATTCTCCTTGAACTAGATTCCCATGCTCCAGACAAGTTTGGCAAAACCTATGGAAGCATCAAGGCTGGATGAAAATTAAACTTTTTATGTGGCTGGTATTGCACAGAAAAATTTTGACCTGGGATAACAGTAGGAAGAGGGATGACCTGGGGCCTTCTAGATGCCAGCTCTGTGAAGCTCAAGAGGAGACAATGGAGAACCTTCTCAACAAATGCATTTTCACTTCCAGATTATGGGATTCTTTCGCCTCTATCTTCCAACAATCGGACAGAGACATTAGAAGTTTTTTCAATACCCTCACCAATTGGAGAA
Organism: Pinus taeda; assembly: GCA_000404065.3. Taxonomy (NCBI): domain Eukaryota; kingdom Viridiplantae; phylum Streptophyta; class Pinopsida; order Pinales; family Pinaceae; genus Pinus; species Pinus taeda. The sequence goes on from APFE030024416.1 coordinate 61,749, forward strand.
GTAACTTTTCGGATAATAAAGTTCTGAGTTCAGCTTGGGCACTCATACCAAGCTTCATCATTTGGAATATCTGGAAAGAAAGGAACAATAGAATCTTCAATAATGTTAAGAAATCATCCCATTGTTTCTATGATCTGATCCTAAAACAGATCAAGGAAACGGTTGGCACTATAATTCGTAATCTCCAGACAAATCCTCCTTCTGCAATAGATTGGAGGATTCTCTATAAGCTAGTGTTGGAGGGACTTTTTCCTCAGGGCTTAGTTAGGAAAGTCTCAATTTTGGATCCTGAGCTAGATTTCTGACATCCCCCACCCCCAAGGGTTTTCTGAAATTCAACATTGACGGTGCTTCTAAAGGTAATCCGAGCATGGCCAGCCATGGAGGGGTGTTAAGGGGTGATAATGGAAGTATTTTGTTTAACTTCCATGGTCACTTAGGAAAAGCCACCAACAACATGGCGGAGTTAATGGCCATGGAACAATGTCTTGAGTTCCTGGTTCAGGAAAACTGACAAAATACGATCATTGAAGCTGATGATGAGTTCATCATTAACTCGGTCAAGAGAATAAGCTAGGGAATGTACCAGAAAAAGCCTCAAGAAACTGGAGGCTAATCCAAGTCTTTCAATGGATTTACAATCATCTTCAGAGCCTGAGAACAATCAGTTTTGCAAATGTGTGAAGAAAGGCCAATAAACTAGCAGATTTGCTTGAAAATCAAGGAGTGATCTGCACAGATAATAAGGTGGTGATGAACAGGCAAGAGCTCCCTCGAAACAGATTAAAAACAGAGTGTCAAAACCAAGCAGATGAAGATAAGACAGTGTTCCTTAAAGGAGCCATGGAGGCAGGAACAACTGATTAACAGTTGTTTGTTTAGAGGGCTGCTCACAATCGGATCCTTTCAGAGTGGCTTGCAGTGGTCAACCAATGAATCCCAGGTTAATATGTTCACTGTAGTTTCTAGTTGCAACAACGAGGACGATTTGGTTTTGTGGATAATAGGAAGGATGGCGGCTGCTTCAATGCAAATCGGGTCTAGGAGGAAGGATGCAGGGTATGGTTGGGAGTCAGGAACACACGGAGGCCGCGAAACCAAAGGTTTTTCTGTTTGGCTCACTTTACCATGACCTGATTGGTTTTTTGGTATTCGTGGCCCTCACAAGTGGGAAGTGGTATTTCCTTTTTGGGAGCGATTCCACTCAGGGTGCTCCACGTGGCGGTGGGGCTGGGAGGAAAACTACCCTAATCGCACGCTAATGTCCACGTAGGTAGGCGGGTGCAATATTGGTCTTAGTCATTGGATCTCATAGAGTAAATCAATGGATGAGATTAACCATGCTTGTCTACGGGTCCTTGTGGTAAACATCGTGCTGCTTATCATAGAAATTTTGTCCATAACCGTTGGATCGAACGGTGAAGTTCAACGGTTGAAATTAAAGGGGCAAGTTTGGATTTGGTGAGAAGTGTATGTCCTTTTTTGTAAGAGACTTTTCACTCAAGCCACTAATTCTTGGGTTAAGAATTTGGGTGGATGCGAAACCTTTATTTTTTTTTGCAACTATTGTTTCTTTTCGGGTCCGTTAACAGACTCTTGTAATTTTCTTTTGAAAGTTGTAAGGTTTTCCTATAGGGAAGGGGGCTTGTGTTTTGAGCCCGATTTCAAGTTTTGTTGAGAACTCTCCATGGTCAATGACCATGTGAGATTTGATGTATTTTATGTACTTTATAGGCTGATTAATGAAATTGAAGGTCCGACTCTTGCATTAGAAAAAAAAATGGACTCTACCATGCCCAAATTAAAAGTGCTCAAGTGATGAAAGATAATTTTCTAGTAGGATGCAAATGCTAGACCTTCCTCAAACTTTGCTACATGAAATCAAAATTTCTTGTGATCATGAACATAAATCTTTTTTGTTTCATCCTTAGATTATGATCTCAATGGCTACAGTTTTAAACTATGTTACTATGTTTTAAGTAGAATATACTTAGATCCATTAAACCTTACAACTCTCCAAATATTAGGTTAATTTTAGCTAAAAAGAAGGATCTTGAATTACCTTTGCAATTTAGATTCAATTCTTACAGACAATGATTAAAAAAGGAAGAAATCAGTGGTCTGATAACTTTTACCAACCCATCAATTTTGAAGACCTTTGGTATTATTTTGAACCTAAACAGAGAGAGTAGAAGAAGAAAAGGAGCCTGGATGAGATGGACCTTGACTTGTTTGATACTTTTCAAATTTGGGCATGCCCTTGACTAGAAGAAGAGATTGACCAACGTTGTTGTAGATGTTGCTTTTGACAGTGTTTTCATTGCTACCATGCATAGGTAGACTGTATAGGTAGTTGAGGTTATCTTTTGTTCATTATAAGAGGTAATTTAGGAGTATCTTGATCTAGTTAGAAATTAGCTTGGCAGGGTTGTTGCTCTTGCTGATAACTATTATGCTGCATTGTATTTTTTTTTTTTAGTGATAGATCCTTCTATTAAATCTCCAAGTACACTTTGTCACCCATGGAAATATCCACTTATTTCAAGATGAATGAGATGGAGACCAGGCATTTTGAGAGGACTCTTATTTTTTTAGATGAGAGGAGTTCTATGTAATATATTGAAGGATTAACAATACTATTTTATGACACCATTCATCTCCATGCCATAGTTGTGGATCTCTATTGCACCAACGAATAAGTGATAAAGTATTCCACTTTAAAGAATTGGTATGTCGGGGACGAGGAATGAAGATGTGGGATTTATAATTTTATTACGAAAAGAGGTTTTTGTGATGGAGGCAAATCAAGGATTTCATGGACCTGAGTAGAGACTCGTTCAACAATCAGCTAGAAATACTCAACCATTGTTTTGAAAGGAAATGATGCAATTGGAGAGTTCTATTCTGTTGCCTTGAAAAATAACTATCAATACACGGGGACAAAGATGATCCATATAGGGAAGAATTGCAGGAATAGGATTATTTCTAAAATTATATCCATAGGCAAGTCAATGGACTACTACAAAGGATTAGTGCAGGTGCAACCAAATTATCATAATGCAAGGAAGTTTTCACAGTGTGATTTGATGCTCATTGATGACCAAGAAGCTGCAAATACTTATCGTTACATTCAGGTACAATTGAGTTGCATTCTAAAATTTCTAATTTCATTTATTGATAGTCCTTCTTATGTCCTTGTCCCTCTTAATTTCATTGTGGTAGGATTGGAATAGGTTAAAAAAATCAAGCATATCATTGAGTCAAATACACACCCACATGTCACTACATGTCATTGTGCATACTCTTTGTTTTTTATACAGTTAGAAGTGAGAAATATGATGGGTGCACACACAAAAAATCCTAGCATGCATGATGAATCGCCCTCCAATTCCATTTTCTATGGTGACATTTTATTTGCTTTCTTTATACATGTCATCTAGCCACATAGTGGCCACTATCGAATGTTGAGGTATATGTCATATAAATATTTTATAGTCTGCTTTATTTTACATTCAAGTATTCATCATCTTTCATGTCTTATACTCTGCATTGTATCTTCTTTCATTTTCAGGAGAGGAACTCAATATTGATGGTAAGAAGCAACAATTGAAGAAAAATAAGAATAATAACACTGAAGCGACAAATGAAAAATGAGAGAGAGAAGAGAATCTGTCTAGTGATATGCTTAGAGCCAATATCTTGCATAAGACACACTCATAGAGACTGATGGTCAAGCCTTCAAAGTTGGTGAATTCACTGCAATGCTTTGGCAACACAGTGATAATCTTTTGAAATGATGAAGGAATATTTCATGTGTAAATTGTAGTCCAACACATTTTAAGTTGGAAACTCATATTGTAATACTCAATATTCTATATAATAAAATTTATATGGTTGAAATTATTTTTATTTGCACTTGATATTATTTAGTCTTGTAATTAACATATGTAACTTTGTGTTATCATATTAGATAAACATGCACATTGTATGACATTTTCTTAAAATTTAGTCGCAGAATCATACTAATTAATTTATGGTAATTAATAATAAACACATAAAATCAATATAAAACTACTAAATTAGTAGTTTATATTAATTAATGATGAACATGAATAATTGAAATGAATAGAAACTATTAAATCAGTTGTCTATATAATGAAGATGAAAATACGAAAAAATGATAAATGATTACTGCAAATGATAAATTTTTTATTATTAAATAATGAATAAATTTTGCATATATACGACTATTAGTAGCTAATTTAAAACATATTATAACACGACTAAAATTTAGTCATATTTCTTTGGTTATTAATTGGTTTCTTGGGGATTCATATAGTAATATATTTTGTTATATATTTGGTCATTAATTGCGAGAATTAGTGAGCAAACCAATGAAAAACTTATGACCAAATTTATGACTAAATATACTACTAGATGGTACAATTGAGGAAACCAATTAATGACTAAGCTAAAAATGACTAAAATTTGGTCGCATTATAAGATAATGTAAATTAGCTACTATTGGTCACCGACTAAAAAATGGTCATTTATATGCAAATTTTAGTTGTTTTTTTAGTAACTAATTAGTCATTTTGTACTAGTGGTTGAATCCAAGGAAAATGGCCACATTGAAGGATCCAATGTGAACGAGAAAGAAGCACGAAGGAATGGATAAGAGGTATAAGAAGGGGAAGTATAACTAGAGGTTCAAGAGGATGAGAGAGAGAGTGGGTCTCTAAAGATGGAAAAAAATGCAGAAGGGGACTAGCGGGACTACGCCTGGAGACTGCAACTAAGAGCGAGGTTGAAAGTCCTGAAATTGAAAAGACTCGATCACAAATATGTATAGAATGATATCACTACAAGGAAAAGACCCTCTAGCATAGGTTTTTGGAGAAGCCCCTATAAAAATAGCCCAAAAATTTGTTTGTAGTGGAGAACAGTAGCGGACTTGGGTAGACAGATGTTTTAGTGATTTTTTTTAATGGTGCTTCTTTAATACACTAAACATTGGTGTGTTACTATAACTACATGCATTGGTGCTTAATAGAATATGGTGCACCATGGTAGAGCTTTTTTTTACGAAAATAAAAAATTATGGTGTGCTAAGTACATATTGCACATTGATGCATATACTACTCGCTAGCACCAGAAAATGGTTAAATTTTAAAAAACGTTTGTCGTAAAATTCATTTTTCCCAATCCGATGATGACCTGATGCTAAACCTGTATACAAATTTCATGGTGGATAAATAATATGGTGCACCGTTGTGGGGTTTTTAATTCAAAAATAGTGGTACATAACTTATATTATACACATTGGTGTCGTTAATTGAATGGAAGGCCACAATGCTTAATAGAAAATGGTGCACCACTGCAGGGTTATTTGTTTTTACAAATTAAACCAACGGTGCACTATGTATATGAGCCGCACCAGTTCGTATGTTATTCAATAAGAATCTACAAGGGTTAAATTAAAAAAAATAAAAAATAAAAAATTGTTCATATAATTTATTGTCACCATTTTGGTGCTATACTCACATAAAGAACTCATGCTTTCTCGTTTTATGAAAGCCCAAGTGCGTAAAAGCATGGTGTACCATGGCAAGGTTTTGAATTAAAAAAATATCAGTGCGCTATTTATATAATAAACATTGGTGCCATTAATAGAAATATACGTCATGGTGCTTAATAGACAATGGTGCACCATTCAATGGTTATATTTTAAAAAATAAAAAATAATGGTGTGCTAAGTAACATTAGAGCATTGTTTCATATACTACTTGATAGCATCAAACTGCCACGATTTTTTAAATTGAAAACCTTACCGCAGTGCAACATGTTATTTACGTACTAGTGAATTTCAAAACATGAATAACCTCGGTGCTTCATATGAGTATAGCATCAAAATGGTGAAAATGAATTTTACAACCAACATTTTTTAAAATCTAACCTTTGTTTGGTGCTATCGAGTAGTATAAGCACCCACTGGGGCTTAATTGGGGGAGAAATATCATAGCACGTGGGTTCATATTGGGGGATATAAATTGAGGGAAAAATGACATAATATATTAGGGGATATATAGGGGGTAAAGGGTTTTTATATTGGAAAAATATAAAAATGGAGCTTAAAGTTAATGAAAAATGTAAAGTGGTGTAAAAAATGTTAATGAAAAAATGGATATGTACAATACCTAGTGAAAGTAGGGGTTTTTTAAGTTGGGAAGCTATATTGGGTTTATATTAGTAGGGGGTTAAATAATGTGATTTTTAGAGGGATTTTCCAACATGTAGTCAAATTAAGGGTATTCTTTAATATGCCATGAACACATGTGATATGCTAAAGGTTCACTGAGTGAATCCCCCGTGTATGCACCAGTGTTGAGGCTTCACCTAGCGCACTACTATTTTTAAATTAAAACCCATGCAATTGTGCACCATGTTGTATATGCACTGGGGCATTCAAAAAATGTCATAACACTGGGGCTTTGTTGGAGTATAGCACCTGAATGGTGAAAATAAATTTTATGATTGACATTTTCTTAAATTTAACACACATGTGCTTTATTTTGATTAATTATGGGCCTCCTTGAAAGACCATCTCAGCTAGGACCATAATGAAATGGTCTCTTAAGAGTTAGAATATTAATGGGTGGTAAGTGGCTCCTTGTTTCATGGCTGGGAGTTCATGGAAGGTGACACCACATTTATAGTAGTAAAAAACCTACAATGTGGAAATAAAACATTTATTATTTTAACAATGAGGTATGGAAAGCCTTATATGGTGGTGGATGAGGGCTATAATTTCTAGAAATATCCTCAATATAGCAAATATGTAAACACAACTTTACTTGAAGGTCTACTTTGGTCATCTTTACCACTATAACCAAAATAATTTTAATTAACATATTCCAACACACAACCTAAGCATTGGCATGGGAAATGTGATACAAAAGAACCTAGTTAAACATCACTACAAGAACGTGTTTCCCTTTATCACTCCCTACATTGATTGGGTTAGGAAACCCATCCCTATTGCATGAAATTCTTGAAATCAAAAATTTAATATTATTTATATAAAATTTGTGTCTGAAACTCTATTTGTAGTTTATGAGCTTGAATAAAAGTTAATTAGAGGTTAAATCCTTAATATTCTTCATTAAAAAGACATAGTGTAACATACCCGTCTTACTGTGTTGAAATCATCCTTGAAATTGGTTCTAAATTTTTAAATGTATAAATGAATTCATTTTTTTTTTAAGATTTCAAGTTTTGTTTTTTTTAAGTTGTGGTTCACGGCCACTGAGTGGCCGCTACATCCACGTTAAATATCGGGGCAGTTCGACCCGAAGGGATCTGCCCGTCAGGCAATCTTAACAGGCCTAACCCCGAGGGCATCGAGGAGATTTGACCTCGTGACCTCCCAACTGGGAAAGTGCTTAGCAACAGGAACTTGACCATTTGAGCTATCCCTTGGGACTATATTTCAAGTTATTTAATTATATTAATTTAACAATTTAATGTGTCATGTCATTATATTAGTTTAACAATTAAAATTTATACGCTCATTCTTTTAATTAATTTTTATGTGAGTGTTTTTACCCAAAGAAAAATCACAATTTTATTCATTTAAAAAAAAATAATCATATTGTAGATGCTAAAAAGCATATGCATAAAAACAACAGATCATGGTGTCCAAGATCAATAAAAACTCATTAAAGCACTATACTAGTCTACTCTTTTCTACCTTTCTTTTTTTCCACTTTCTACCAACCACTAGAGTTGGGCTTGGATGATTCAATAGTCATTTGAGTCTCTTTTACATTTACTGGTATTTTGTTATCTGAATCCAATCTTTCTAATACCACAACTGGCTTCAGTTAATGGACCACTGACATATAACCCACGTTCATGGCATATGAAACAATAACCCTCATTTGAATGCATATTGGAAAATACCTCTAAAAATTAAATTATTTAACCCCCTTACCAATATGAACCCAATACACCTTCCCGATTTAAACAACCCCTATTTTCACTAGATATTATAAGTATCCCTTTTTTTAGTAACATTTTTTATTCCCCTTTATATTTTTTTCATTAACTTTGAGCTCCATTTTTATACCTGCCAATATAAAAACCTTTTACCCCCTATATATCCTCCAATATATTATATCACTTTTTCCTCAATATATATCCCCCAATATGAACCCACATGGTATGATATTGCTCTCCTAATGGATCCTCTATGTCTGATACATGAGTTCTTTTGGTACCACTTATTTCTTTTTCAGAAGTAATCATCTCAATCTATTGTTGTTGATTGGATTGTATTGGTACTAATGCATATTTATTCTCGGTCTCGTCGTTCTGTGAAGTGTCATGGTAATTCTGATCATTTATGTTAGTGGTTGTTTTTGTGGTTTCAGCTCCTTCTGTTTCTGCTTCCTGAGTTTCTGAATGTTGGCAACCTTTTGGCTTTTGAGGTTGTCTCTTTTTTCTTTTGGCGTCTTTTTTGACTTGAGCACACGCTTTGTATATGATCGGTTTGAAGACATGTACGACATCGAAAGGTCATGTTCTCATAGTCAAGGCACTGTGATCACTCAAGATTGTTTTGAAAGAAAAATATATGATCATGTAAATATTTACTAAGTTCTACCTCCGCACCAATTCTAGAAAATGTGAAAATGTCTTTTGAAACTTGTTATGCATCCACGTTTATGAATTTTCCAAAATAATTCCCAATTCCTTCTAATACTTTGTGGTGCAAAAAATGCAATGGTAGATTATGTAACCTTATCCACACTGACATTTTGGATACCAGCATGGTATTTGCATCAAATCCCTGAAACCAAGGAGTCATGAATAGACTCGCATTACCCCAAAACCATTGTCCCTCATTAAAACATAATCTCTCTCTTTTATTATATCAAACTTTACAATGAAAAAACCCCCTAGAATATAAATTTATATCACAATTTTCTATCCATGTAGATAAAATACATTGATGTAGCACCTATGATTTGTGCTAGAAGCCATTATATCTACATATAATGACTCTTGCATGGAAATCATCATTAATCTCATTTACCTCAGGCAAGCTGACTATCAACACTAGCACCTGGGTCATCTGCTCCATGATATAGGGACTAAGAAGGGTGGGAGACTGCTTGATTGATTTTGTGGTTCTGTCTTCCCTTTGACTGCATCTTTAAATGAAATTGGGTCTTTTGTGCTCAATCCAAGGCATCTTCCAAGAAGTATCAAGTTAAGGATGATGGTCGAGTCAGAACCAATGCCATAATCCTACAGCTTGAATTCCTCTTTCATTGATTTCCCTACATAAATCATATTTTGTAGTCTTTCTTGGATACTTATTTGATCTTGAATCTTTGTTTAAGAGTTTGCACCTGCTCGCAACAGCAGATCCTCATACAAACAGTTTTCCCTCTCGGCTTTCACATCATTATTTTAATTTAAATGACAAATAATTATAGTTATTTTAGTCTATAAATAAAAATAAATTATCATTAAGCAAATTTCGCATGCAATTTACACAATACATTACTTTACATGTATCATCATCAAATACCAATTAATCAATTTAATTTACGAGACACATAAACCACGTAACAGCCAAACACAATGGAGGTGGAGAAAGTTAGAGTAACTGGAAAGGAGACTGGAAGAAGCAAGGTGAATCAGAAATATGGCACACTATTATCCAATGCCTTTCTCTCTGTCCCAATTACTCGTATCGGCTCCCTCACAGAGAAACAGGAATCCATAAATATATCTCCAAAAAGGAGCCCAAACAATGGTGACATTATTGGTATTGACCGCGCTGATTCTATGGCATGCCCACAAATCCTTGTTGAAGAGATAGAATCGATTAGAATAAAGAATATCATGCTTTGATTTCAACAATTGGGGTAGAGAGCTTCGCATGGATGTTGAGCAGATGGATTTGCTTTGTGACATGGAGACTTATACTACGAAGCCTATGGGGAGGTTGTACACTCTTGTGAAACAAAGCCATGGAGTTGGATGGAGTTATGGGCGACTATGGAGCATTCCTACTACATGGAGAGCTGAGGCATCTTGCATGGACCTTTGGCCGAGACTTGTATGCTTGCTGAGATGTGGTTGGGGTGGTTTATGGAGCTCATGATGACATGAGATTGTCATGACTTTAGGGACTTCATACATGGTGGACTTGGAGATCTGATACATTGAGGAGCTGAGGGCAGAGTCTTTGGTGCAGTATGGGATGCACACTTTCAAACCCCATGCTTAGGACATGGCTTGAAAGAGTGACTTGATGTGGAGGATCGATGAGACACTTTGAGGTGATGGGATCACGATGATGATGATGATGCCTTGGTGGCGCACTTGGGCATAGGTTGAGCCGAGACTCAACTACTTTACACTTATGGATGATGTTAGGATTGATGTGGCTAACTTCATATAGCACATTGGTACCAAACGTCATGGACATGTTGTAGATGGGATGAGGGCGACTTCATGGACCTGAGCATGGATTATGGATTCTTGGTGAGGCAAGGATGTGGCTGATGTTTGAGAAACAGTTGATGGAGACATGAGCATGTCCATTCTCATGAATTGGGCGTGATGGTTGGATTAGCTACCCAACTACTTCAGACATGGGACCGCGCAGTGGACAGGGAGGTGTTGACATTATGCTGGAGTATCGTGGCATGAGTTCACACAATGATCATTGAGATGACGATCTTGGTGGAGAGCTACCAGGATGGTATGTTGTCGAGGACGACAACGTTTTCGGGTGGAGGAGGGTGTAACGCCCTCGGATCTCGGGCAGACGTGCACGATGGCGCGAGCACCCCGTGCACGATGACGTGCATGTTTTGGCACAATGATGGGCGAACCTCCGACACTTGGACAACAAACTGTTGGGCGAGCTGTGACATTCGGCGAACAACGACGGGCTGCAGACGAGCTGCAGCAAGTTTGGACGCAGGTGCAGTTACCCGACTCGGCAAACAGGTTACGGTTGAGGCCCAGGCGAGCTGAAGCGGTAGCAGGCAGCATGTGACGAAAGATTGTCACATGTGCGACATAAAAATATGACGAAAAGCACTTAGGCCAGGATATGGCTAAGTGTTGGACGAAATATTAATGTACGTAAAAACATGTGTTATAATGACTTATATGCATAAGTAAATATGGGTGGATTAATAAGAAAATATAACATATGGCTTATACACATATATATAAATATGCGTAGGAATAAAAATAATATAAAATAAAAATACATGGGCTCATATATGAAATAACATGTCGGCCATAAAGCATATGGGGTGAGCACATATAATAAGACAAAGCCGACATGATTTATGTGGGGCATGTATGATGCATACGTGGGCTTTACATGTAATAAAGGGAGGTCGGCCATGAATAAGAAACCCCCTTTGAAACATGAGGAAAGCGCATATATATGGGTGAGCATGAGGATCATTTAACTCATCATCTTTCGCTCTACGCTCCTCTTCGCATAAGGACAAGAGATATGCGAAGGCTTGAAGGAATGCACATTCTCTTATGCGCATAAACAAGGAAGGTCTCTCGCATGTTTCAGGATTGGGTTATGTAAAAAGGGCTCGGTTGAGGAAGGTTTTTCTACATGATATGATGCCGGGTTGTGAAGGAGTTTTGTACACGGTTGGGTGCAGAATTGTATGAGTATCTTGGGTGACCCGTGTGGGTACCCGCTCATAAGCAAAGGTGCAGAATTGTGTATGTATAACGCTTCTCATGCCTTTTTGTAATCATTCTTAAGTGTTGGCCATGGACATTTCCCCTCACACTTGTTGTATTATTGAAGAAATTCTGAGATAATATATTGTGGGCAGACTTTACCAGGAGTTGCCCCTCCCATTCTTTACTATTGTTCGCAATTGTTATTCAGTTTAATTGCACATGAAAATGTTAAGAATGGTTTATGATGAATTATGAAGATTAACGCTTTTACATGGTTAAAGTATGTTAATGTCGGTTAAGGTGTAGTCCATATTTGCGGTTATTGAACAAATAAGCATACATGGTGGTGCCGCACCCGCCTAATAAGAAAAAAAAAGATTGGGGGTGTGACACCCTCCAACAAGAGTGAGATGCTCTCGCAACCCTCGGGAGGGCTATCAATGGTGATCACTTGGATCCCATGGTTTTCCATGAGGTCCCTCAACTTTTCTATGCAGGCAGCGTAGGTGACAATCAGCCGAGTGCCCGACGCAACCGACTGTTTGGCAATGTCGGATGGCATGTAAAAGGGGTTCGTCGTGGTGGCAATGGCACCCGCCATGGATGCTCCTAGGAAAAAAAACACAAATTCGGGGCAATTGGGCAACAACAGCATGACCACGTCCCCTTTTTTGAATCCCAATTTGGCCAAACCCGAGGCCACCTTGTGACATATCAATTCCACTTCGCCATAGCTGTAAATCTTCCCGGTCGCCCCTGTATCAGACATGGCTTCTCTCTCAACTCATCCAACTTTTCGAAACAATAAGAGTGCAATGGGAGATGGTTTGGAATATCTATATCCGGAAGCCTTGACCGATACAGAAAATCCTTGTCCCCCTCATTCAGTACTACCGCATCATGTTGGTGATTTCCATTCTCAGTGGGCCGTGCCATGGGGGGAGCTGACTGTAGTTCAATCATGGCTACTCTTAGCAAGAAAAAGAAAGGGAGAAATGTTACAGACAAAGCACTAGATTGAATTAAGCTCCCCCACCTACGTGTCCACCTGAAATCAATTAGAACAGAAAATACTTATAGACAACAATGAATAGATCGTATATATAAAGTCTGGTTCTGCTGCTGCTATTATTATTCATCATGGGTGGTGCCCCTCGTAGAGGGGCTAGTGCACGTGTATGTTTGGTGGGTTTTCAGTCAAATTTTTGCAACTTCTTTCCCTTCACGCTCCGCTCACACCACCACACCCTCATTTGATTTCTCTCTTTGAGGTTGATGGGCAGATGTAGGTATTCAACGTGCTAGGGAGGTGGTATATATATATAATTAAAACATATATATCAAAACAGGCAAGAAAATCTGCCTCGCCGCCACCAACATCATCATCTGTCGCCGCAGTTGACCATCTCCACCGTCTGTCACCACCGGATTCCCTCCCCTCAAAAAATTCTAATTCCATGTTCTGTGAAAGAATTCTAATTCCATATTCTGTGAAAATGCATTGAAGTAATTTAAAAGGATCCATCCAAACCTTAGAAAAAAAGTCAAAGTCAAGCTAGGTCAGCATATTTGATGTCGTTTAATCGCTTGAACATTCCAAACTACCAATGCAGTCTAATTTTGAATTGCATGGAGTCCATTTTTCATGAAATTTTCATATATACAAGAGATAAAATTCACAATATTACATATTATATATATATATTTAATATATATATATAGTATATATAAATTTAATATATTAGAGGAGATAGAAATCACAATATTTTCATATTATAACTGCCAAATGTGAAACCATTGTTAACGTAGGGTTGGCATTTCATTCTTATTATTCCACATTTGCAATATATCTTTATTACGGTATTCGAAGACCCACAATGAAAACTAGAAACTAGTCATTTGTCTTTGATTCGTTATTAAGTCTATGTATCATCCTTATTAGAGATTTTGTCTTTTATTCGTTATTAACTACTAATGCTTTTGCGTTTTGTTAATAATTATTATCTTTTTTAATTAAAATAAAATAAAACTAAGCTATTGCTAAAAGCTAACATCTAGTTAAAACACATAAAATTAAAGTGAGGGTATTAAAAAAAAAAAAAAAACTATTTATTGCTAAAAGATAACATCTAGTTAAAAACACATTAAATTAAAGTGAGGGTGAGTTGTTTCATCATCATAAAAATCATGGTCATTGTGGGGAAGTCATCTTCGAACAATGAGCCACAAAACAAGTTCGAACTAACTGTAAGTATCATCTTAAATCCATTTGTGCACAAAAATATCTCACGCACAACCACTTCCACAAAGACAAAGATGTCATTATAAAATGAAAAAGGAAAAGGAAAATAAAGAGAAATGTAAATATCGAATATAATAATTATTAACTATTTAAATTTTTTTAAATAAATAATTAAAAAAAAGTTGTAAAAATAATTAAATATGTATTCATTTATAAAAACAATTATATTTAAAAACACTTTTGTGGTACATGTATATGTTAATGTACATATATATTTTATATTCCTTTTGAAATATTAACAATATTCTTGTCAAATTTTTTTACAGAGAAAAACAATATTTAAAATGAACCAAAACTAAAAGCTATGTACACCACAATATAATTTAAATAATAAAAATAGTTGCAATGCAACATAGTCCTTGTCTCTACCGCTAATTAATTGATCAATGTAGTGTTTTTTGTGCATTTCATCATTAGTGTGGGGCCCACATTTCATCCTTATTCTAGAATGCTTTTTACATTTGCAATAGGAGTTGTCTATAATGCGACTTTTTGGAGATTCCGGTGACGGAATCCCGCGGAAGAAATTGAGGTTAAATCTGGATTTGTTGTAGTTAAACTGGTTTTTTAACTGCATATTTGGATTCAGCACCCTAAAAAACCCCTAGGACTCTTTGATTGTGCAGAAACTAGTGATCAAACTTGTGATTCCAATAAATTGCTGCCGGATTTTGACTGGAAAAACCCACCAGCAAGGCTTTCAAAAAGTCGCATTATAGACAACTGCTTTGCAATATGTCATTATTTCCACTTCCACACAATCACAACGAAATCCACTTTCATACATCTTCTTTTGTTTCCAAATAGTTTTCTTCGTACAACTAGTCACTTTGTTGTTTATTCATATTTAAATCCACTTTCCATCCTTATTCGAGAATGTTTTTCACACTTGCAATTTGTCGTTATTTCCACCTCCACACACGCACAATGGAAACCATCTTCACACATCTTCCACAAAACTTCTTCCGCAGGATCATTAACTATTTTGCCTCTTGTTTATAATTATTATATGTTTTAATTAAAATAAATTAAAATGAAACTATTTATTGCTAAAAAATAACATCTCATTAAAAACTAATAAAGTTAAAGTATAGAGCATTTGCACTTGTATGCATAATGAGCCATCATTTTTATTTACCTTACAAAACAAGTTCAAACTAATTGTAATCATGATAATCAACTAAAAAAATGCCAAATGTGAACTAGAAATTGACACAGGTGAATCGTTAGTGTGGGGTTCTCATTTCATTCTTAATATTCCACATTTTCTATATGTCATTATTACCGTCTTTTCATACGCACAACGAAAACAACCTTTTAACATATTATTTCAGTTCTGCAAAGCTTCGTGCGCACAACTAGTCATTTTGTTGTTTATTCGTTATTAAGTCTGTTGTTGGGTGTGTGTTATACTCTTTCCACGACTACCCCATGGGAAGCGGGGTGATATCTTCCCTTATACGTTATGGTGGGTGCAGTAGGGGGGATCGGTTGCCCCCTGTGTCGAGGGGTACGCCCCTTGCACGGGGTTCGGGGCAGTGCCCGAGGAAAATATTTTTGTACCCTATATTAGGTGGGCGGACCTACCTATAGTTTTGTGCATGGATTTCACACATGGTTTGGGCATAATGCTTTTCTGTCCATGTTATTTTGTAGATCCGGTCAAGGGAACTACGGTTATGTTCTAAGCCAGGGTTAATGGATTGCGGTTTATGGATGCTTTGACATGTATATATATGTATTGTAACATTGAAAGGAATATAATGAAAAATCAATTTGGTAGTCCTGATTTTAGGATCCAAGGGAAAATCTCTGTGTATATTTGTTTTATGCTCTTACCATTGTTTATTTTTTGTTCTTTAAAATTCGTATTGAGGTAATTTCTGTACGAGGTTAAAACCTACATTTGCATTTCATCCTTATTTGATATTTTATCGTTTATTCATTATTAACAGCTAATCATTTTTGCTTTTGTTCATATCTATTATCTGTTTTAATTAAAATAAAATAAAATGAAGCTATTTATTGCTAAAAGATAACATCTTATTAAAAATAGATAAAATTAAAGTCATGGTGGATTTGTTTGATAATAAAAATAATATATTCCGAAAAAAATGCACTGTGCGGAAGTACGGAGCATATGTACTTCTCCAAACAATGAACCATAATGTGTATTTACCTTACAAGACAAGTTCGAACTAATTGTAACCATCATCTTAAATCCATTTGTGCACAAAAATCTCTCAGGCACAACCATTTCCACATAGCTTGGTCAACACCTTCATATGGATATGGTATTTAAATAAAGTAATGTTCTCTCGTGCAAAATTTTGTGAAAGGAAGATTATTGTGTGAAAGGAAGTTCAATGTGTGAAAGTTCAACTCATTGTTGGACCTCCTCATGTTGAAATTCCTTCTGCACAATAATCTACGTTAAACTTCTCTCCACACAATAGTCTTTTTCAGAGTCAATGCTTGCAAAAAAACATAAGTTCAACATTTTTATTATAGAAAAATAACTTTTACTTATTACAACTCTACAAAAAGCTCTCAAGCTTTCATTGTTTTCCCTTTTGCACTTTGTATAATCTATTAATAATTAAATTAGCATGCACAACTTTGTCCACACAACTACTTGCACATTTAATAACACCCTAAGTCATTGACATTCAAATATGTTATTAATTAATGGTTATACATTGCAAAATACATCACTAAATAAGGATTAAAAATGTATTTGTATATTCATTATTTTAATAAAATTTTCACAAAAAATCGCATACGATCTACACATGCATAATCACCCTTATACAACTTCGTTCATAAAACTACTTCTCCACTCAATAACACTCTCCACTCAATAACACCCTTCGATTAGTCACATAGCTTCTTCCACAAAACTACCATGGTTGTGGAAAACATTGCTAGATAATAATTAAAATGTCCGTTATGCGGAAGAAAGTTTCAATCTTTCATTGTGCAGTTATCCACAACTTGTACTAAAGGTGTTTGTTCCTAGTATTTTAGTATTAGAAGATAATCCATGTTTGCATGAAGCTTTCCACATAGTCGAAAGTGATAGCCACCTCCACGTCAACATTAAAAGTTGTTATTAAATGATAAATATATTATGGTGACATATCTTTACTTATGGTCGTGTGTGGAAGTGCAAAGGAAGTCCATAGTACATAGAATTGTTTTTTGTGTCAAACTTCACACTTTGTACTGAAAGCTTTTATTGCTAATATTCTTGGTAATATCTTAGATATAAATAATGCATATATATTAATTATCTTCCCGCATTATTTTATTTATAAATGAAGTGTTGATTGTTCACCATAGTTGTTATTGGCAAGTTCAATTTTCAAATCATTAACAAATTCAAGGTCAGAACCAGACAATTTGTTTGTGTGTAGAGGTTGAGCACATAAAAGTTCAAAATTAATTTACCATACAACAAAAAATCTTCATTATGAACTTTTTCTCATATTATATAAAATATATCAAATCTCTAGAATGTCAAAATGTGAACACAAGTACCAATTAATAATAAACAACGCATATTTATGTTGCCAATTTGCATAGATTTGTGAATAGAATTCATTATTAAATAAATTTGAATTTGATATAAAGTTGGTGTAATTAACTTTATATCTATGATTTTCAGATTTATAATTTTTTAAGTAGGGCAGTCCTTGTGCAGAGGTTTTACTGTCTCAAAAAGCTTCTTCTGCATAACGAAGCTTTTCATTGCAACCTTTGACAATGATAGCTATGTACAAGAAACCGAGCAATATCAAATAACACAAAACTAGCAAACAAAGCACGTTAATTTATTAAATGTCTCAAAAAGCTTCTTCTGTATAATGAAGCTTTTCATTGCAACCTTTGACAATGATAGCTATGTACAAGAAACAGAGCAATATCAAATAACACAAAACTAGCAAACAAAGCACATTAATTTATTAAATGTTGTAATCGCAGAATCTAATAGTAAATTAGATGAGTTGTAGTTAGTAATTATATTCTTAAGAGATCTATGTCTTAGATCCAAAACTATTGTTAAATGTTAATTTTTATTTTAATCAATAACACAATATGAGATATAAAATAAAGTTTGAAAATATGTGTTCAAATGCAAATAAAATACATTATCAAAAAATCGGTACACTCAAGTAGTTTTGAATGTAAAATAGTTCTTATAGTTCAATTTGTAAAAAACGACTAGTTCAAAGCCTCATTAGGTTGAAGACATAGGCATTAAAAACAAATTTGCTCAACAAGATCATAACTAATTTAATTTAATTTATACTAATAAACTTTTGATAATGACAACTATGTACAAGGAATTAAGCCATATCAAATAACATAGAATTAGCAAACAAACCTCTTTAATTGATTAAAAATTGCAATGATAGAATCAAACCTTGATTGAGATGAATTGTAGTTTGTAACTATATTCTTAGGAGATATGTGTTAGATACAAAACTATTGCTAAATGGTAATTTTTGTTTACCAATAACACAATATGAGATATAAAACAAAGTTTCAAAGCATGTTTTTGAATATAAATAAAAATGTTGTCATAAAATTAATACAATCAAGTAGTTTTGGATGGAAATTAGTCCCTATAGTTCATATTGTAAATAGGAACTAGTTAAAATTGTGTTTAGATTCAAAACATAGGCATTAAAAATGAATTTTCTCAACACGATCATAACTAATTTAATTTTGTTTACATATAATAACCTTTGGACAATGACAACTATGTACAAGGAACCAAGTAGTAACAAATAACCCAAAATTAACAAATGAAGCTCATTAATTGATTAAAACTTGTAATGAATCAAATTTTAACTCAGATGAATTATAGTTAGTAATTATATTCGTAAGAGTTCTATGTATTAGATCCAAAACTATTGTTAAATGTTAATTTTTATTTTAATCAATAATGTAGTATGATATATAAAACAAATTTTCAAAGCATCTCTTTGAATACAAATAAAAAATGTTATCATAAAATTGATATAGTCAGGTAGTTTTGAAAGGAAAATAGTTCCTGTAGTTTAATTTGTAAATAGCGACAAGTTCAAAGTCTCTTTAGATTCAAGACATAGGCATTAAAAGAAAATTTCCTCAATAGGATCACAACTAATTTAGTTTAATTTATATCTATGATTTTTGGGTTTATAGTTTTTTAAGTACAATATTCTTTGTGTAGAGCTTTCACTATGCATAAGAAACTTGTTGTGCAAAACAAAATTTTTTGTTATAACTTATGCACAATGAGAGCTTTGTACAAGGAACTAAATAACACATAATTAGTAAATGAAGATCAATAGGATCGAAAATATAATACAAAAAGTTATTTCACTTTAGGAAAAAAGGGTTTTCCAGAAACGTAATTAATTAATTATTCTGCGGAATGGAATCTATGTAGGTATGAAGAAATTATGCCAATATTCTATTATTAAGAGATATATGTCTAGGATATAAAACCATTGTCAAATGTTCAATTTTGTTTAAAGAAACAACAAAGCATTGAATGCATTAGAAAAATATGAAAGTATTTTTTTAGAAATTGATAGTAAACACTATCATTACATTGATACATAATCATATTCAGTACGAATTGTATTCAAAATAAAATGTACATATCAATGGCCATATGATATTTCTTTGTGTAAATATTTCATTGTGCGGAAGAAACTTGCTCTGCACAATGAAAATTTTTGTTGTAACCTCTACGCAATGAGAACTTTGTACAAGGAACTAAATAACACAAAATTAGCAAATGAAGCTTAATAGGATAGGAGTTATGATACTGAGAGTTATTTCTCTATAGGTAGAAAGGGTGTTAGAAACACAATTAATTAATTACTCCGCAGAATGAAATTTGTGTAGGTTTGAAGACATTGTGTTGGTATTCTATTATTAAGAGATATATGTCGAAGATGTCAAAACATTGTCAAATGTTCAATTTCATTTAAAGCAACAATGCAACACTAAATGTAATAGAAAAAATGAAAGCATATTTTGGAAATTTATAGAAAACACTATCATAGCATTGATACAGAATCAGATTCAATACGAATTATAGTTAAAATAAAATTTCATTGAGCATGGCCATATCTCATATTTGTACAAGATCATAATAAAAACATAGTCTTAAAAGACAAAATGTTGAATAGAAATGGAATTATGCAAAGAAAATTGTAAAGTAAATGGGGTTTTTGTAGCAAAAATTGATGTTCTACTTCCTTCAACGTTTTTTTAACGTAATCCTTCTCAGGGGTAATTGTAACTTCCATTTCCATGTTTTTGGTGTAAATCTCTTGCTAAATATCCCTAGTTTCTTCCTCCACCTTGACAACCGACTCAATGTTTTTCTTATTCACCTTGGCAAAAGTAATTAGCCATTTGTCAATATGTTCTGTAGTAAAATCAATGATGTTATCAAGCTCTAGAATCTTGTATCATGGACAGAGGATCTAATCCTTTTATAATATACATTTCCCTAAGATAGGAATTACCTATCCTTTTGGATAGGTCGCTATAGGCAGAATCAATATTCTTAAGTGTTGTGACCCTTTCCACCCATCCAACGTCCAATTTCTTCACTCGTTCAACATCTAATAGTTGTTGGTTTTTCTCTTTGAAATCAGAGAGTAATCTTATCTTATGCTTAAAATTAACCAATTCATTGCCAACAAATTTCTTGTCTTCTGTAATATTATTGTTAACTAAGTTCATAAATATCGTCATTTGTTGTTGCAAACTTATTAAATAAAAAACCACTTACCAAACATCATCCATAATTTATAATATTTGGTATATGTTATTGAGGATATATGCCCTCAGTTAATTAAGAAAATTCACAACACTATTAAATGTTTGCAGTGTTGTAGCAACAAAACTTGACAATGAGGGCGACTGTACTACCAGGGGAGTCATTAAAAAAGTAACTAGATTTGCAATGTCTTGTGTTTCTTTTGATTTACTTTTTAGCATGTGATTTTCAACAAGCATGTTGGTAACATTTTGTGTAATTGCATATTTGGTAGATTGTTGCAATAACATTAGCCCCATTATATCAATAGAAATCATATCAGTATCCATGTGTTCTTGATTAATAATAATTTTATTTTCAAACTTTACCTTTTCAACTCTCAATTTTTTTTTTTGGCCTTGTCATATTTTGCATTTTGTATGCAGCAGGACGTTGATCGAAAATAATTCCCTCCTATACAATTTGTTTCATTATCTTCTAATTCTCCACAAAATTAGTAGCAACACAATTAGGTTGTTCACTACTATCACTTTCCAAGTCTATAGCTTGTTGAATGCTTTCTCTGTTCAGGACACTTATGGACTTTGTTGTTGGAATTGTATGCATTTGGTCTAGAAAGAATTTGTGAATATTATCTTGATCATCTCGATGACTTGCTGAGTCACCATTAACCATTTTTCTAGAACCAATATTTTTTCTTTTTCCTTGAGTCTTGGACGACAGTGTACCAGTAACAATTGTGGAAGGTGAAGTTTTTGTGCGTGACTTACGATTTTTTTTTTGTTGCTTCAGCTACTTTTTGGGGATCCATTATCAATTTTTGATACTTGATTTTATCGAACTTTAATAAACTATTTGTTGTGCAAACATATTTTGAATTAGATAAGGATTTAGAGACACTATTTTCTTGCACATTATGACATGCAAAAATTGCAATAGTTCTTTATTCAGATGTAATTTAGACTATTAGGGAAGAAGAAAATTCAAATACCTGAGGAAAAAGAGAAAGAAATAGTGAATTGGTAGAGATGCAATGACTATTGCATGTGTTGAAACTTTTTCTAGAGTTCATCTATTCATAAAGTACGAAATGTTCAAATACAAATCCCTAAACAATTTTGTAAAAAAGAAATACGGTGTAGAGAGACTTGAGAAAGAACTTGAGCAATTGAGAAAATGAAATGTTGAATACCTCTGAATTCGTTGAGAAGTGAGACCAAGAAAGTATTCACTAGCGAAAATGCCTATGTTTCTCTACTTTTCTATTGGCATATTCAAATATTGCTTGGTTGACTATATATGTGTAAATAGCTTGGTTCGTTTATCTACTACTTATATTCATGTCCAATGTCACGTAAATTCGTAATTTTTTGTTGCAGTCCCAAGTACTAGTTGTTGTTATTCTTCATATGGAAACTATCACATATGACACTCTTAATAAATAGAAATTAAAAATATCAAAGCTAACATTTACAGGAATAAATGGAAATATATATCAATATTGAAAAAACATCATGTCCACTTATTGCGTATTTTTCTCTTGATTTAATATCATTGAAATATGTGTCATACAAAAATAAATTTGTGATACAATATAAGGTCATTATCTATCTGTGCTACGTTCTAGAAGGTTTTCTCGGGCATTTTCCAGCTTAAATTGCCCAAACTTTGTCAATTATTTCCTAGATTAACAATACCGGGTTGAAATTTTGCATAATATGACAGTTGTACAAGTTTTCGAAACGACTAAGTGCATATATGCAGTAATAAAAAACCCATGACAATTATGATAAGTAGCTTTGAAATTTCCAACAATAATTGTTAATAGTCATAAATAAATATTATGCATAAACGTGTTTACCTGTTTCTATCACGAATTCGCTTAATTATTGAGCTAGCCCACACCATTAAATCATTGACATTTTGTTTTTCTTTGATACTGCAATATAAAAAATGCTTAAGGGAATTTTATTTATGAACACTTTGATATACAATTGTCAAGATCACAGTACAAAACTCTAATTTCCATAATGCGTTCCAATTGCCTATGTATACATTTTCTCATGATTTTTGACAAGGGTTTTCGTTTACTAAAGCCACTAATCATGAGTAATAGTGCGATTCAAGTAGTCCTCACTGTCATTTTTCCTTATCCATTGTCAGATTCATATATTATTTATATATTTATCAACACATTGAACACTTTCAATAAATAACAATTGAAAATTTCAAAGTGAATGTTAATGATAGCTGAGAAAAATAAATCTTGAAATTTGAAAATTATTACCTTTCTTACTTTGATAACGATTATCGCTTTAATTTTTTCGATAAACATGTGCTAAATAGTAGGGATGTACGAAATAAAATAAATATGAGTTCCTTATGATCATGTACATTATTGTATAGGTATTCAATACGACGATACAAAAATATCATGTATAGACAATATATGTTATGCTCTTAACCTGCAAATGATACCCAAATACAGAATATGCGAAGAAAAGAGACCCAAAACACAGAATATGCGAAGAAGAGATACCCAGAACACAGAATAGCAATGATTTTATTATCTAGAGAGTAATGTTCACTTGCCTCTTACTTGTTATGCTCTTAACCTGCAAATGATACCCAAATACAGAATATGCGAAGAAAAGAGACCCAAAACACAGAATATGCGAAGAAGAGATACCCAGAACACAGAATAGCAATGATTTTATTATCCAGAGAGTAATGTTCACTTGCCTCTTCGAGGGGGCAACCTCCAATAGAGCAGAGCTCGATTACAAAATAATACACGATACTCCTCGCAGGGAGTTTCTATCCTTTATATATGACTCCTACAAGTAATACCACGGGTCAATACCGATTATTACTAATACCATCTATCTAATACTACGGCCCATTTGCAACTAACTGTGGTTTCCTTATTAATTGCGGATTAACCACTTACAATTATTAATATGGGCTTTATTGACTCTTAACTATGACGTGGTCCCATTACATAGATAAGGGGGTTAGGGTGGGACCCTAACATGCCCACACCCTTAAGACTAGCCTTGTCCTCAAGGCTGAAGCTGCGGAAACTGCTGCAGAATAGTGGCTAGCTCCCAAGTTGCATCTTCTCTGGAGAGGTGTCTTTCCATTTGACTAGGACTTCCTTAATCATGCGGCCGCGCAGTTGCTTGACTCATGTGTCGAGGACCTGTTTTGGTTGAAGCTAGATGGACCCTTCTTCGTCCAATTCCGGTAGACTAGTCTGAATTCTGCAATTGTTCCCAATCACTTTCTTGAGGCATGAGACATGAAAAACTGGATGGATTTTTACAGTAGGTGGCAAAGCCAACTTGTAGGCCACTTCTCCAATGCGTTGAAGTACTTGATATGGTCCGTAGAATTTGGGAGAGAGTTTCTGACATCCTTTGTCTTTGAGTGATGTTTGCTTGTATGGTTGGAGCCGTAAAAAGACCTTATCCCCTTCTTGAAATTGGCGCTCTGAGCGATGCTAGTCTACCTGTTGCTTCATGCGGTTCTGAGCTTGGTGAAGATTCTCGCGAAGATGGGCGAGCATAGTTGCACGGTGTTGTAGGAGTTGATCCACTGCTTGGACTTTTGAGCAGCCCTTGAGATATGAAGTAGGTGAAGGCGGGAGTTGACCATATACTGCTTCATAGGGAGTCATTTTGGTGGTGGCATGATAGTTGGTGTTATACCACCATTCTGCCAGAGGTAGCCACTGTACCCAAAGGTGCTGTTTTTCTGAAGTAAAACACCTAAGGTAGGTTTCTAGACATTTGTTGACTGCTTCAGTTTGACCATTTGTTTGCGGATGGTAGGAAGTACTGAGTTTTAGTTGAGTGCCTTGTATTCTGAAGAGTTCCTGCCAAAACTTGCTGGTGAAGATCGAGTCGCGGTCGGACACAATAGAAATGGGCATGCCATGCAATTTGAAGATCTGATCCATGAAAGTTTGAGCAACCAAGGTGGGTGTAAACGGGTGGGGAAGAGCGCAGAAATGAGTATACTTTGACAATCGTTCAACAACCACCATGATGACTGACTTGTTCCCTGACTTTGGAAGACCTGTAATGAAATCCATAGAAACTTCCGTCAAAATTGATGCCGAAATGGGCAATGGTTGTAATGTGCCTGGTGTGTTGACGGTTTCCCCTTTGTGGCGTTGACAGA
>APFE030024416.1:91503-115227 GCA_000404065.3 Pinus taeda
GAAGTACATGCTCCCCAACATAAGCTTAGTCACATCATCTAGGATATGATTCAATTTGAAATACTGGTCCATTTGTGCTAGCCATGTGGATGCGTGAGAACCGTCAAATTTATGCATATCCAACTTAGGAGGTTGCTTACTGGGTGGTGGATGGGTGTGCCAGAAGTGAGGAGAGTGGCTAGATTCACCGTAAATGCCTTCATGGCCATTATACCCCTCCTCGTGGGCTTGCTCCTTGCCGTTTGACATAAGATCCTCCTTGCCTTTTCCCTGCGATTTCTGTAGCTGGATACTTAATCCTCTAAGCTCTGTTTTCATTCTATCCAGATCTAGTCTGCTAAGCTGAGTTTGGATGTCATTCACAGTTTCCTCCAGTTTGTCCATCCTTTCATTGGCCATCGCTTGAGCTCTAGTTGCTACCATACACCGACCTGATGAAAAATTGGGACCGCCAAAATTTTTTTCCCAATTAATTGAATGGTACCACCATTCTCAGCTCGTTGTCCTGATTTTAATGGGCTAGATCACCAATAAGCGTCTCGGAAGATCTCAGACTTTTTTTTTTTAATCCTAACGGAGTTTTACTCCTTGATCAATACTGCAGTCACCAAATCCTCAAAATTTCAATGCGGCCAAAAGTCCTGCGAGAATTATACCCTGGTATAGGAACCCTTCACAACGCCTCTGGTATGGTTGATCTAAGAGATCTGAATGGCGGATCGGGTAGCGCTGGACGGCTGAACTGACTGCTTCTGTAGATCTGATGAATCTAATAGATCGGAACTGGCTGATTGGGACCTACGTCTGCTGTTGCTGCAGCCCTTTATTCAAGTGGATCTGGAAGAGATGATGATTAAAAAGGAAACTAGGGTCTTGAGAAGTGTCAAGTGCTACAGATCGCAATATACATAAGGGTCTGGCAGTAGTACTCGGCCCAATGTTTCAGGGCTCTAACTAAGGAGGGTCGATCGTACCCTTAGCTGTACCACCCGACTACCCTATCGTACGGGCGAGTAATCTCTCCGAGTGCTGTTCTCGGTGTACTGTAACCGCTAGACGGTCACTGGTTTAACTATGGCGAGGTTTCAGGGAGCCTATGGGGCTTCCGATATACCCAGAGGGTACGTGGAAGACAGTCCATGCGTGGTTCTGTCTAATGCACTACTACTCGAAGGGGTACCCACAGGGTTTACAAGGGAGTCCAACAGACGTGACCACCTCTTGTATTTCCTGCGTGCATGCCTCCCCAAATCCGCAGATTTATGCGCTCAATGACAGATCCCGTGTTTTAAAGACGCCAGAACACTTCTCGAGCCAAAACAATTTGCTACTAAATGGAGATCCCACCGGCCCTGGAAAGTGCTCTGATACTACTTGTTATGCTCTTAACCTGCAAATGATACCGAAATACAGAATATGCAAAGAAAAGAGACCCAAAACATAGAATATGCGAAGAAGAGATACCCAGAACACATAATAGCAATGATTTTATTATTCAGAGAGTAATGTTCACTTGCCTCTTACTTGTTATGCTCTTAACCTGCAAATGATACCCAAATACAGAATATGCGAAGAAAAGAGACCCAAAACACAGAATATGCGAAAAAGAGATACCCAGAACACAGAATAGCAATGATTTTATTATTCAGAGAGTAATGTTCACTTGCCTCTTCGAGGGG
The DNA here is from genome assembly GCA_000404065.3 of Pinus taeda. Taxonomy (NCBI): domain Eukaryota; kingdom Viridiplantae; phylum Streptophyta; class Pinopsida; order Pinales; family Pinaceae; genus Pinus; species Pinus taeda. Next base: position 93,183 of record APFE030024416.1, read on the forward strand.
GAAACCTCCACTAGATCAGAGCTCGATTACAAAATAAGACACGATGCTCCTCGCAGCGAGTTTTTATCCTTTATATATGACTCCTACATGAAATACCACGGGCCAATACCGCGTATTACTAATACCATCTATCTAATACTACGGCCCATTTGCAACTAACTGTGGTCGTTATTAATTGCAGATTACCACTACAATTATTGATATGGGCTTTATTGACTCTTGACTATGGACGTGGTCATTACATAGATTAGGGGGTAGGGTCGAACCTAACAATATAATATATAATATATATATTATATATAACTATTATATATATATAATATATTTATATATTTATATATATATATATCTATATATATATATATAGAGTCGATGAATCGTTGAAGAAACATGTTCAACTTTTTTTCAATGTAATCCTTGTCGAGGGTAATTGTAACTTCCATTTCCATGTTTTTGGTGTACATCTCTTGTTCAATATCCCTAGTTTCTTCCTCCACCTTGACAACCAACTCAACGTTTTTCTTATTAACCTTGGAAAAAGTAATTAGTTATGTGTCAATATATTCTGTAGTAAAATCAATGACATTATCGAACTCTAGAACCCTGCAGCATGCACAGACCATATAATCATTCTATAATATCCATTTCCCTGAGATAAGAATTCTCTCTCCTTTTGGATAGGTCACTATAGGCAGAATCAATATTCTGAAGTGTAGTGACCCTTTCCACCCCTCCAACTTCCAATTTCTTCACTCGTTCAACATATGATAGATGTTGGCTTTTCTTTTTGAAATCAGAGAGTAATCCTATCATATGCTTAAAATTAACCAATTCATTGCCAACAAATTTCTTGTCTTCTGTAATATTATTGTTAACTAAGTTCATAAATATTCTCATTTGTTGTTGCAAACTTTTTAAATCAAAAACCACATACAAACATCATCTATAATTTATAATCTTTGGTATATGTTATCGAGGCTATATGCCTTCACTGCATTAAGAAAATTCACAACATTATTAAATGTTTGCGGTGTTGTAGCAACAAAACTTGACAATGAAGGTGATTGTACTACCAGGGGATTCATTAACATAGTAACTGCATTTGCAATGTCTTGTATTTCTTTTAATTTACTTTTCAGCATATGATTTTTGACAAGCATGTTGGTAACATTTTGAGTAATTGCATCATTGATAGATTGATGCAATACCATTAGCCCTATTATATCAATAGAAACCAAATAAATATCCATGTGTTCTTGATTAATAATAATTTTATTTTCAACCTTTACCTTTTCAACTATCAATTTTTTGTTGGTCTTGTCATATTTTGCATTTTTTATGTGGTAGGACTTTCATCAAAAATGATGTCCTCCTATATAATTTGTTTCATTATCTTCTCATTCTCTACAAAACGAGTAGCAACTTGGTTAGGTTGTACACTACTATCACTTTCCAAGCCTATAGCATGTTCAATGCTTTCTCTATTCAGGACACTTTTGGACTTTGTTGTTTGAATTTTATGTGTTTAGTCTAGAAAGAATTTGCGAAAATTATCTTTCTCATCTCGATGACTTGCTGAGTCACCATTAACCATTTTTCTAGAACCAATATTTTTTCTTTTTCCTAGAGTCATGGATGACACTGCACCAGTAACATGTGTGGAAGGTGAAGTGTTTGTTAGTGATTTAAGGTTTTTTGTTTTTGTGTTTCTTGAGCTACTTTTTGAGTATCCATTATCAATTTTTCATACTTGATTTTCTCCAAATTTAATAGACTATGTTCTTTGTAAACATATTTTGCATTTGATAAGGATTTAGAGACACTATTGTCTTGCACATTGTGACATGCAAAAATTTCAATATTTCTTTGTTTGGATGCAATTTAGACTATTAGGGAAAGGAAAATTCAAATACCTGAGGAAAAAGAGAAAGAAATAGTGATTTGACAGAGATGTAATGACTATCGCATGCGTTGAAAGTTTTTCTTGAGTTCATGTGTTCATAAAGTACAAAATGATCAAATGCAAATCACTACACAATTCTACAAAAAAAGAAATACGGTGTAGAGAGAATCGAGAAAGAACTTGAGAAATTGAGAAAATGAAGTGTTGAATACCACTGAATCTGTTGAGAAGTGAGACAAAGAAAGTATTCACTAGTGAAAATGCCTATGTTTTTCTACTTTTCTATTGGCATATTCAAATACCATTTGGTTGAATATATAAGTGTAAATAGATTGGTTCTTTTATCTACTACTTACATTCATCTCCAATGTCACATAAATTCACAATTTGTTGTTGCAATCCCAAATACTAGTTATTATTATTCTTCATGTGGAAAATATCACATATGACACTCTTAATAAATAGAAATTGAAAATATCAAAGCCATCATTTATAGGAATTAATGGGAATATATATATCAATATTGAAAAACCATCATGTCCATTTATTGTGTATTTTTCTCTTAATTTAATATAACTGAAATATGTGTCATACAAACATAGATTTGTGATACAATATAAGGTCTTTATCTATTTGTATTACATTCTAAAAGGTTTTCCTGTGCATTTTACAGCTCAAATTGCCCAAAATTTGTCAATGATTTCTTAGATTAACAATACCAGGTTGAATTTTTTCATAATATGACAGTTGTACAAGTTTTTGAAACAGCTAAGTGCATATATGCAGTAATAAAAAAACCCATGACAATTATGATAATTAGCCTTGAAACTTCCAACAGTGACTGTTAACAGTCGTAAATAAATATTATGCATAAATGTGTTTAGTTGTTTCTATCACAAATTGGTTTAGTTACTGAGTTAGCCCACACCACTAAATCACTGACATTTTGTTTTATTTTGACACTGTAATATAAAAAATGCTTACGGGAATTTTATTTATGAACACTTTGATACACAATTTTCAAGATCACGGTACTAAACTCTAATTGCCATAACGTGTTCCAACTTCCTACACATACATTTTCTCATTATTTTTGAAAAGGGTTTTTGCTTATTAAAGCCACTAATCATGAGTAATAGTGTGATTCCAATAGTCCTCACTGTCATTTTTCCTTAGCCATTATTAGATTCAGATCTACTTTATAGATTTATCAACACATTTAACACTTTCAATAAATAACAATTGAAAATTTCAAAGTGAACGGTAATGATAGCTAGTAAAATAAATCTTGAGATTCGAAAATTATTAGCTTTCTTACTTTGATAAGTGTTATTGATTTAATTTTGTTGATAAACGTGTACTAAATAGTATGGATGTACAAAATAAAATAAATTCGAGTTCATTCTGATCATATACATTAATGTATAGGTATTCAATACGACGATACAAAAATATCATTTATAGACACAACCAATAGAGAAACAAATGGTAAAATGATTTACATTTTATCTTGTAATGGACCTTAATTAATTGTTTTACTGACACCAAGTCATGTTGCTAAACATTGGCATAAAACTTTCTTTGCACAGTGGTCGTTCATTGACATTTGAAACTATTATTAATTGATGTGTTTCCTAGATGTTGTGAGGAGGGATAAATGTTTGCGAAATAGATTATTAAATAAAAATTCAAAATGAAGGGTGTATATTTTTTTATTTTGATAAATACTAGACAGAGCTTTGGGTACATCCAAAGCGGTGTCGCATATGCATTTGTTTTTAGATATGAAAAACCATTTCCAGATAGTTAATCATGTAATCAATAACATGGTTGGGTGGACACAATCCAATAAATTTGCATGTGCATTTGTCCTCAGCACATGCGTCCTTTAAACAAAACCTAGGGCATTCAGTAATCTCAAGAGAATAATGACACCTTCATATAGCTCCCATTGCACATGATAGTCATTAGATTTAATGTTATTAAATAATTTTTATTATAATTTGATCAAAATTCATTCTTCTTTCTTCTAAATGACAACATAACAATTTCAAATATCTGTCGAAAGATGATGTGTGGAACAAGGAACATAAACCTCCACATTCACATAGATTTTCACTTCGACGTCACTTCGCACAATGAAAGCTCCACACAAGGGCTCATGGAGTATGGCCATGTTAACTTTAATAATGCTTATGCTCTTAAGTGAAAATATTTTCTTTTGTACTAAGCACTTTTCACTTGTTTTTTTTGTCTGAACATATACTAAAGTGTTGTTTGGATGCAAAGAGTAAGTGCAGAAAGATCAAATCTATATAAAATATAAAATCCCATTTATCAATTTTAGTGTTGCATGGTGTAGTGGTTTTAGAAAAAATAATATTTATGTTTATGACATATTGTATCTTGTAATCGTCATAATAATAATTGGAAATGTATAAATTGTTGAAATAATTCTCTGCGTTCCTGATGCAGAAACTTGGTATTCACACTTAGCATGAAAAAATTAATAAAATCCAACTACTTCTATTAATATTCATTTAGTAAATCCATACGCAGTGACTTTATCACATCTAGTTGCAAAGATATTGATAAAGTCATATATGCTGGTATTATAAAATGATCTTTTCAATATCTATTCTGTGAATTCAAGTATATATTGCTTTTAAAAGACTGGTTTTTAGAATTCAATTGAGTCATCTGGGAATAGAGAAAAGTCTATGAGTTTTGGTTGGAAGTGTTGTTGTTGTTGGTGCTCCTGTGCCCCTTGCTACAATAGTCAGTGTTGGGTATTGTTGTTGTAGTAATTAGTACCTCACATCTGTATGTGATTAGTGAGAGAAATTCATCATAGATAGATAGCATGTGGAGAAAGTATAGTTAGAAAATTAGAGATTAGGTCTAGAATATTTGTTGACTGAATAGTTTGAGACTCATTTCTATTACGTTATGCTCAAATGAGAATGCAATATGGATATGGATGGTCAATGTTTTTTGAGTTAGTTTTGGAGTACTATTTGGTATTAGCTTGCTAGAAAACGTTTTTTGGAGGTGGTTGTGTGCATTCAAAACCAATGGTTATTTTGTTATTAGTAGACTGTGTGAAGTGCGGATGTTAGTAAAATGAAAGCTCAAGATCATTTCGCACATTATGATTTTTCTATGCAATTATGCACATATGCATTTATGTTTTCTTGTTCTTTTTTTTGTTTATTATTATTATTATTATTATTATTATTATTATTATTATTTATGAACACATTTCACAGATAAGGAAATAGATATGCAAAGAAAGTTGTGCAGGGGTGGTTGTGCTGAACTATTTCTCTAGAGCAAGCGTGTCCCTATCATGATGGCCCTAGCACCAGCACCATAGCTGCATATTATTCGTTAAATCAACCATTAAATCATGGGTGAACTCATGAAAAACCACATGGGAGTTATAAAGTTGATAGCCCAACATGGTGTTGAGGATGAACTATATTTTATGGCATTCGTGAATATTGGGTTTGAAGCACATGTGATTAAAATTGTCGAAGTCGAACCTGTGACCTAGGCCTTCTCCATCTTGACCATCAATCAAATACCTATCCTATCTGAGAAGTTTGTTGATATGGGTCCTACGCCAGAGCTGGAATAACATGAATTTCATCAGAAGGTAGCTAATGTAGATTCAAGATTATTAACAACCACAATGGGTTTTTGCTTTCTTTTGATTCTATGAAGGAATTTTCATCATTAGGGAGGCATCATTTGAAAATTTGTGCTTCAAAAATCAGATTTCCCCCTGCAGCAATCTTTTCAGTATTATAATGGTAATTTTAAATTTGTAGTTCTTGGAGGGATGAAAAGTACTTGTTCAAGAGACAATGATGAAGAGGGCTTGAAAGTAATTGTTCAAGAGATGAAGGAAAAGTTTTCAGAGGTGGATAGATACTCTCCGATACAAAAAAACCTTTGTCGCTTTGCATGTGGAATTGAATAAACTCAAGAGATAGATTGAAGGAGATCAAATTTGATCATAGGATGGACTTGTCTTCGAGACACAAAGAAGAAATAAATATTTTAGAATTAAGACATACTGTTGGTTCTGTGAGCACTATGTGGGTTGAGAAATTTTCAATATATTTTAGTGTTCTAGCGTTGGCTATTGCTTGTTTTCTCCCTATAATTTTTGTATTATTGACATTCTAAAAATATTTTTGCACTCAGTAACAAAATCATGTAGTTTTGTTTCGAGGTTATGAAGCACTTTCAATGATTTTATTGATAAAAAAATCTTCAATTCAATTCAATATATTTTAGTGTTCTAGCGCTGGTTGTTTCTATGATACCAGTGAGAATGGAGAACATGGAGAGCCTCTTTGCATGAATTTATGTTCGCTCTTCATTCAAAATTGTTGAACCATCATTTTTGCTAGTTGGTTGAAGCATTGTGTCCATGTGTTGATGTCCCAAAAATGGCCAAAGTTTATGAATTATTAGAGTTCTTTAAAACTCTGATACAATCTACTACTAATGACACATTCCAAATCAGCAAAGGCTCTCTCTTAGAAATTCAGACCTATCTACAATATGCACAAGAAAAGATTGATTTTTTGCATTTTGAATCACAACTACAACAAGAGGAGTTATAGAAGTATAGTCATGATCCTGAACTTGTATTTGTTCAAGACAATTCTTTGTTTGATGCACACTCCCATCAACAACCAGAAATTGATCATATCATTGAGCCCATCTCAGGATCAGTTGTGCATGTAGATGCAGAAATTTAATGTGCACTTCCCAAGTCGGTCATCAGACCTTGGGAAGAGATTGTCCATAACAAGCACAAAACTGGTCCTCTTTCATATTCTAGATTAATCAAAGCCCATCCAATTTCAGAGTGCTAGATTTCTTCATGACAATTCATCTTCAGCTATTCCAGATTCTGCTCCTCTTCCATAACAACAACAATATATGATGAAATTGCTGGGTTGTGTTATATTCTTTCCATGACTATCCCACATAGTTAACTGAGGGGTTAGAGGGGGCGCAGAGCCCCCCCTTCTTTGCACCGATTGTGTAGCGGGGCCGGGGGTGGGGGGGGTCACAGGGGGTTTGAGGGGTGCAGGTAACCCCCCTCTATGGGGTTCGTGGCAGCGCCCCAGAAAATCTTGTTCTCTAGACCCTATATTAGGTTGAGTGGACCTACCTATGGTTTTGTGCATGTTGTTCGCACATGGTTTTGGACACGATGGTTTTCGGTCCATGGTTTTGGACGTAATGGTTTTTGGTCCATGGTATTGGATGCTTCAGCATCTATAAATATGTATTTTGACATTGAAAGGAACATAATGAAAAATCAAGCTGGTAGTCCCGGTTTTGGAATCTAGGGGAAATCTCTATGTATATGTGTTTTATGTGTTATGCTCTCGCATTGTTTATTTTCTGTGTTTTAGAATTTGTATGCATGCAATTTTTGTATGGGATTAAACCTACATTTGGTATCAGAGTTGTTTTGGATTCAAGGGGACACCTTTGTTGCTGAGGGGTTTTGTTCGGGCCTATTGTAAACCCTGTTCAGTGGGAGATATATGAGATCAATTCTAGTGGTGAAAGCATATGGCAAGCAGTGGAAAGATAGAGATCGAGAAATTTAATGGTCAGAGTTTTGAGTTGTGGAAACTCTAGATGGATGATCTATTGGTGGATAAAGATAAGTGGATTGTGGTAGATCCAGGTACTAAACCAACGGGAGTGTCTGATAAAGAATGGAAGAAGTTGGATCAGAAGGCAAAGAGCACAATATGATTGTGTGTCTCAGATTCAGTATTGTTGAATGTATCAGGGGAAGCTAGGTTGAAGGCTTTGTGGGACAAGTTAGGGACTTTGTACCAATCTAAGTCTCTGGTGAATAAACTGTTCCTGTGAAAAACGTTGTATAACCTGAGAAAGAAAGATGGAGACTCGGTGACAAAGCATTTGAACGCATTTAACATAGTGGTAAGTCATTTATTATTTGTTGATATTAAAATTTAAAATGAAGACAAGTGCATCAGTTTGTTGTGTTCTCTACCAGATTCGTTGGATAGTCTAGTTATTGTAATAGGTAGCAATACAACTTCCTTGCAGTTTGATGAAATAGTTTCATCCTTGTTGATGGAGGAGATGAGATTGAAAAATATGGAGAGCTAGAATGGTGATGCCTTGTCTGTACAAGGACGGTCCCAGAACAGAAACAAAAATAAGTCATCAAGTGGGAGATCTAAATCTAGAGGGAGATCTAAATATCCAGGAAAACTTATAAAGGTGGTGTGCTGGAAATGTGGAAAGGAAGGGCACTACAAAAGGGATTGTAAATCTAAAGCCTTGGATAAAAGAAATGGATCAGATGATGCTCCTTCTGTAGAGGTGAAAACCACCTGAAATGAAGGTGAGGATGTGTACCTGGCTTCTTCAAGCACACATGTATATCATGAGGCATGGTTGATTGAATCAAGTGCATGTTTTCAATTCAATCCCCATAGAGAGTGGTTCTGCGAGTATGAGAAATACGATGGTGGTGATGTCTTCGTAGGGGATGATAGGAAGGCTAGAATCATTGGTCGTGGAAAAGTAAAGTTGAAGAAGCAAGGTGGAAGGGTTAGAACACTTCCTGGTGTTCTGCATATTCCTTCATTAGCCTGAAATTTGATTTCTGTAAGCAAGTTGGATGATCCAGGTTTAAAAACAATGTTCAATAAAGATACCTGCAAGATGGTTTGGGGAGCACTGGTATTGATGCGGGGAGTTTGGATTGGAACTCTATACAAGCTGCAAGGTAGCACTATTGTTGATAGCTCTGTGGTTCCTAAAAGTGGATTAGAAAATCTAGTGGTCTCTGGAGAGAATACCATGTTGTGGCATCAAATACTTGGACATATTGGAGAGAAGGGCCTTCGAATACTTCATGGTAAAGGTATGGTAGAAGGTATGAGTAATAGCTCTTTATATTTTGATTTCTGTGAAAAATGTGTATATGGGTAGCAAAATCGGGTCAGTTTCCCCTCTGGTGGTAAGAGGGCGAAACAGATATTAAAACTTGTGCACAGTGATGTGTTTGGACTTATGAAGGTTCCATCACTGGGTAAGTTTGTGTATTATGTATCATTTATAGATGAATTCTCAAGGAATACATGGATATATTTCCTTAATAATAAATCTGAAGTATTTGATAGGTTTAAAGAATTTAAGTCTCCAATGGAAAACCAAACAGAGAAGAAGATAAAGATGTTGAGGACAGATAACAGTGGAGAGTTTTGCAGTAAGGAATTTGACGAATTCTGTAAGAAGTGTGGTACAGCACGACAGAAGACTACTCCATACACACTTGAGAAAAATGAAGTTGCAGAAAGAATGAACAAGACGTTGATGGAAAGGGCAAGAAGCATGCTCAGTGGTACCAGGTTAGGACAGGAATTCTGGGCAGAGGTGGTGGACACAACATGTTACTTGGTCAACAGATCACCTTCATCAGCATTGGAAGATAAGACTCCATAAGAGGTATGGACTGGTAATAAACCCTCTCTTTCACATCTGAGGGTATTTGGATGCGATGCATATGTACATGTTCCAAAGGAGAAACAAACCAAGTTGGATAGTAAATCTAAAATGTGCATCTTTCTTGGGTATAGGGATGGTTTAAAGGGATATAAGCTTTGGAACCCAATAACAAGGAAGGTTGTGTAAGTTGGAGATCTTCTCTGATCCAGATCTCCAATCCAGCTGGCATCAACAAAGCCATTAATGTCCAAAACTCTATCCAATCCTTGTCTTCCTTGGTATCACAAACCATAATGACTAGTGCCACACAAATACTTGAAAACCCGATTCATTGTTGTCCAATGATCCTTCCCTAGTTTTGACATAATCCTGCTCAATACTCCCACTGCATTTGTAATTTTTTATCTAGTATAGACCATTGAATACATCAGGCTACCGACTGCACTTGCATATGGAACACAAGAAATGTCCTCTTCCTCTTCTTATGTCTTGGTACATTGTTCAACATATAATTTTACACCTACAGAAATAGGAACCTTCATCGGTTTACTATCTTGCATATTAAACCTATGTAGTATTGTCTCGACATACTTCCTCTCGTTTAACCAAAGCTTCCTCTTTTCCCAATCTCATTTAATTTCCATGCCCAAAATATATTTTGTAGCACCAACAACTTTCATGTTGAATTTGGAGGAAAATTGGGTCTTCAAATCCTGGATAATTTCTTTGTCATTTCCAACCAACAAGATATCATCCACATACAATTCTATATAAATAAAATGGTAACCAATTAATTTAAAATACACACGTTGATCTGCTTTGCTTCTTGTGAAGCCAAGTCCCCATATAAATGTATCAAATTTTTGATACCACATCCTTGGTGACTGTTTTAACCCATACAAAGACTTTTTTAACTTCCATATCAATTATTTCTTACCCTTCACCGCAAAGCCTTTAGTTTGCTTCAAGTAGATCTCTTCTTCTAGATCCCCATGAAGAAATGTCGTCTTCACTCCAATTGTTCTACCTCAAAATCAAGAGCAACAACAACATATAAAAGTAATCTAATAGAGGCTACCTTGGCAAAAGGAGAAAAAATATCACCAAAATCAATTCCTAGCACTTGGGAATAACCTTTTGCTACCAACCAAGCTTTATATTTATCCACCTTTCTTTCTGCATTAATCTTCTTCTTAAACACCCATCTGTTGCCAATGGGTTTCCTTCCAGCCTGTAACTCCACCAGATCCCAAGCCTCATTTTTGTCCAAAGATGCCATTTCATCAACTATGGCCTCTTTCCAGAGTTTGTTGTCCTTTGAATATACTGCTTCCCTCACAGTTCTGGGATCATCATCAGTAATAGAAAAGAAAATTTCGAATAGAAAGCAGATGGACTATACCTTTCTGTCTTCCTAATTTCTCGAACTAATCTTCTCACAACTCGAGTTTGTGGCTTTTTATCTTCTAATTCTCTTTTGTTGTAGAGTTTGATTCTTCATCCTTTAACCCAAACCCTATCTTATAAGGTTCCTTTGGTAGTACTTCATGTTTAATAACATCTTTCACCTCTCTAAACATCACATCTCAGCTATACACAACCTTCCTTGTTTCTAGGTTCCAAAGCTTATAAACTTTTAAACCATCCTTATACCCAATAAAGATGCACCTTTTAGATTTACTATCAAACTTTGTTCTTTTTTCCTTTGGGACATGTACATATGCATCACAGCCAAATACCCTCAGATGTGAAAGAGAAGGTTTCTTACCAGTCCATACCTCTTATGGATTCTTATCCTCCAATGTTGATGAATGTTTTATGTTGACCAGGTAACATGTAGTCTCCACCGCCTCTACCTAGAATTCTTGTGCTAACCGACACCACTAAGCATGCTTCTTGCCTTTCCCATCAACGTCTTATTCATTCTTTCTGTAAATCCATTTTGATGAGGTGTGTATGGATTATTATTTTGTCATGCTATACCACATTTCTTACAAAACTCTTCAAATTCCTTCTTGCAAAACTCTCCATTGTTATCTGTCCTAAACACCTTTATCTTCTTCTCTGTGTCGTTTTCCACCAGAGCCTTAAATTCTTTAAACCTGTCAAAGACTTCAGATTTCTTCCTGAGGAAATATATCCATGTATTCCTTAAGAAGTCATCTATAAATGATACATAGCACACAAACTTACCCAGTGATGGAACCGACACAGGTTCAAACACATCACTGTGCACAAGCTCTAATATCTGTTTTGCCCTCTTAGCACTAAAAAGGAAAATCACCTGATTTTGCTTCCCATATACACAATTTTCACAAAAATCAAAATCCAGAGATAAATTAAAATATCTTCTACCATGACATTACCATGAAGTATTCAAAGGCCCTTCTCTCTAATATGTCCAAGCCTTTGAAGCCATAGCATGGTCTTTTTTCCAGAGACCACTACATTTTCTGTTCCACTTTCAGGAACCACAAAACTGTTGCAACCATCAATAACAATGCTACCCTGAAGCTTGTATAAGGTTCCAATCCAAACTACCTGCATCAATACCAGTGCTCCCTGACACATCTTGTAGGTATCTTTCTTGAGCACTATTTTTACACCCGCATCATCCAAGTTTCTTATAGAAATCAAATTTATGGCCAATGCAGGAATATGCAAAACACTCGGAAGTGTTCTAATCCTTCCACCTTGCAACTTAAACTTGAATTTTCCACAAACAACGATTATAGGCTTCCTATCATCCTCGAAGAAGACATCACCACCATCATATTTCTCATACTCGCAGAACAACTATGTATGGGGAGTGAAGTGAAAGTATGCACTTGAGTCAATCAACCATGCCTCACGATCTACATATGTACTTGAAGAAGAAGTCAAGTACACATCCCCACCTTTAGCTGAGGTGGTTTTCACCTCTGAATAAGGAGCATCATGAGATCCCTTTCCTTTCTCAAGAGCTTTAGATTTACAGTCCCTTTTGAAGTGCCCTTGCTTTCCACATTTCCAACACACCCTTACAAGTTTTCCTGAATATTTAGATCTCCCTCTAGGTTCAGGTCTCCCGCTTGAGGACTTATTTTTTGTTTCTGTTTCATCAAACTACAACACGGTTGCATTGCTACTTATTGAAACAACTAGACTATTCCACGAATCTGGTAGAGAACACAATAAAATGATGCACTTATCTTCATCTAAAATTTTAATATCAATAGATAATAACTGGCCTACCACAATATTAAAGGCATTCATATGCTCTGTCACAGATTCTCCATCTTTCATCCTCAGGTTATACATCTTTTTCCGTAGGAACAACTTATTCACCAGAGACTTAGATTGGTACAAAGTCCCTAACTTTTCCCACAAAGCCTTTGTCAAAGCTTCCCCTAATTCATTCAGTAATATTGAATCTAAAACACACAATCGTATTGTGCTCTTTGCCTTCCAATCCAACTTTGTCTAGTCTTCAACTATCATTATTTTTGGTTTAGTACCTGGACCTACTGCGATCCACTGATCTTTATCCACTAGTAGATCCTCCATCGTGAGTTTCCACTACTCAAAACTCTAACCATTAAATTTCTCGATCTCTATCTTTCCACTACTCGCCATCCTCTTTCACCACAATAATCAATATTGCAGATCTCCCACTGAACAGGGTCTACCACAGGCCCAAGAAAAAACCCTCAGCAGCAAAGGCTTCCCCTTGAAGCTAAAATAACTCTAATATAAAATGAAGGTTTTAACCCCATACATAAACTACCTGCATATGAATTCTAAAAACAGAAAAGAAATAATGGCGGGAGCATAAAATAAAAAAAAAGATATACACAAATATTTTCCCCTGGATCCCAAAATTGGGACTACCAAATTGATTTTTCATCATATTCCTTTCAATGTTACAATACATATATATACATGCCGAAGCATCCATAAACCCCAATCCATTAACCTTGGATTAGAACATAACTGTAGCTCCCTTGACCCTATCTACAAAATACCATGGACATAAAACCTTCATGCCCAAATCCATGTGTGGAATCCATGCACAAAACCATAGGTAGGTCTACCCACCTAATATAGGTTCCAAAACAAAATTTCCTGAGGCGCTACACCTGACGCAATGTACAGGGGGGCTACCACCCTCCCCCCCCACACCCGCCCTCCCTGCGTGGGGTAGTCGTAGAAAGAATATAACACACACCCACCAATATGGACGAGTAACCTACATTGCAAGTGTAACATACATCATTTCGTTGTATTTCATGGAAATAAAATAAACTACTAAATTTTTCTTGGTATTACAGATGTATTGTAGGATTTTACTTCAATAAATATGCAGAAAATCCAGTGTGACAAATACTTCTTACTTGGAAGACTTCTAGGATTAGAAATTATCTTTGCATGGATTTGCCCCAACTTTCTTGATTATGTGCTCATATATTTTTTATTATGTCCTCAACATATGAAGTTTTTTATGTGCTCAACAAATAAACCTTTGTAGTTCCTTACAAGCTAGGAGCAAACTTATGAGGACTTTCAGAAACCTAGGAATAATATTGTAGATACATTCAGGAGTGGTATTACATATATCTTCATGTGTTTGCAAGCAACATTAAGGCAAGTAATATTACATATATCTTCCGGTTTGTGCAAGAAACATTAAGGCTGAAGTATTTCAAGCTCAAGGGGAGGCTCTTGTGATCCAAATTCTCTTGTGATACAGGTCTCATAAATAGTAGCCAAGTGAAATTTCACCTATAGACTTCACCAATAGTTCTAGAAGGTTTTCATCCATAGGAAGAAACGTTGAAGCAAAACATAGGAAGAAACATTTAAAAAAAACACAAGAAGAAAAGTTTTAATAACAGTACATCACATCATGAAATATTCTTAACAATTATGGTAGACATGTTAGGAATGTGTCTGTGCTTCAATGCATCCCCTTGACATATATAGTAGACATGTTAGACATGTGGTCCATGTTTACAAAAGGAGCATACTTTGACTTTCCAAGCCATAATTCCAAACATAAAATGTTTGAGGATTAATTCTAAGTGAAAGCTAGCATTAGTCAATTTGTATTCATGAATTATATTTATCGTATTTTTTCCAAATAATATCATGATTTCATAGATTGGTTAAAAGGAAGAAAATGTTTTCGATGATTTTTTAAAAGGAAAAGGGAGTTCATTAATATAAAACAAACTTTGGTTAAAATGGAGAAGGACTTCATTGGTTTTTATAGTGAACTAATCCATTTGTTTTGGAAAAATGATTACTATAGTCCCCAACCCCAAAGTGGCAAGGACTAACAACATATAAAAAAGAGAAATAAAGAAAGGGAAAACGAATAGATTTTTACCATGATTGAAAGGGAATTGAAAAAGGATTTGTTAGATCCAAATGCTTTCAAAGATTTTGATAAACATAATCAAAATGGAGCCAAGTGACTTCAAAATCACTTTATATTAGAAACGCACGAGAACCCTCTAGAATTTCTTGTCTTTAAAGGTTGTATTTTTTACTTTTGTTTTTAACCCTTATTTTAAAGTGAGATTTTCATTAACACTTTTCATTTCCCAAAGGGGAAACATATTTCTTTAACATATATAATGTTTTTAATATGGTGTTGTCTAATTATTATACGTTTTTTAGTTTTTGGTTGAAATTTAGTGAAATATTTTTTTCGTCATACCTTTTTTTTGTTGTTGTTGTTTATAATTTATTTTTATTCATAAATGGAATCACGGTCTTCAAAAACCTCTAGAATTTCATATTTAAGATTTCTGGGATTGTTGGCTTGTTGTAGTGATTCTTTTGGATAAATCCCATCCATATTGACTTGAGAATCGACGTTTTGAACCTCCAACTAAGGTTGATCATTAGCAGGGGGATATGGAGGTTGTTCAAGAAATCACTGATCCTCACACCTCCATGCTTGTTGACATTTGCCTCAAATCCACCTTCTTCAACTTATTGGGTGATGTTTATGAAAAAAACTTTAGAGTAGAAATGGGATCTCATCTTTATCCTATTATCATCAATCTATTCAGGGAATATTTTGAATCCAAAGCCCTTGAAAGTTCTCCCTTAAAACCAAATTTATGGAAAATATTTGTAGATGACACTTTCATCATATGGCCCCATGGACGTGAAGCTTTGGAAGACTTCAAAAAACATCTAAATAAACTTTCCCTGTCAATAAATTTTACCATGGAAATATAAATTAATGAGAGCCTTCCATTCCTTGACATCCTCATCTCTCGAAATCCTGATGGTTTCATATCTCACCAAGTGTACCGTAAAAAAATGCACACATAACAGTATCTCCATGCCTCTTCTCACCAGCATCCCAACAAAAAATTAGGCATTCTAAACACCCTTGCAACAAGATTTGTTCAAATCTCTAATGAAGAATTGGATAAAGAGAAATCCCATCTCATAAATGTATGTTTGAAAAATGGATACAAAAAACACTAAGCTATCAAAGCCCTAAATAAAGCAAAGAAAGAATATGATCTCATAAATAAAACCAAAAATTTGACAATTTCATCAACAGAGATAACCTCCATTCAGGGTACCACTGATAAAATTTCCCATAAGAAAGCATAAAATCATGACAACCTTCAAACCTATTAAGCCAGTTTGTAGTCACCCTAATTCGGCCAAAGATCCCATTGACCCTAAAAGCCATAATGAGTTTATCTAATTCCTTATTCCTATGCGATTCCATATGTTGATGAAACTGGAAGATCCATCAACACTCGCATCCTGGAACATTATACAGACATAAAACATAATCGGTTAAAAAACGTAGCCCTAGAAGAACATTCCAAGAATACTAAACATCACATATGCATTGAAAAAACCCACATTCTCACTAAAGTTGACTACTATTTCCACAAAAAATTCAGAGAAGCCATTGAAATTAGTGAACATCTCGAAAACCTCAGTAGAGATGAATTTTGGTCATACACTAGAAGAAAATGAGCAATTAGTGACTAGGTGACTAAGAAATTTAGTCACCATAGATTTTCCAAGTGAAATACTACCAGAAATGAGCAATTTTAAGTGAGCGAACTAAAAATGACTAACATAAAGCACTAATTTAGTTGTGGGTTAAAATATGTGACTAGATAATAAGTAATACAACTAAAAATGACTAACATGAATGACTAATTTATTCTAATAAAAAAAATACAACTACTTAACAAGTACTACAATAATATGAATTAGTTTTTTATGTTAGTCGTCTTAATTGTGTCAAGCAATCTAAACTTACAAGTGATAGGGGATTAAAAGGTTGTTAATGATTAGTTGAAAGGTTATCCTTCCTTAAACCCTTCTTCAACCTCACATGGTGTATAGGAGAGCCAACTTTGAATTATTTATCCTTTATAATTTGTAATTTTAATAATATATTTTTTATTAAAAAAATGTTTTATGTATTTTTTAAAATCTATTCATTGAATTTAATTGGATCTAGTTCCAATTTGAAATTAATTTGAAGGGAAATTTTAATTTTTAATACTATAATATCAAATAAAAACTACTTTAATTTCATATTAACCGACCTAGATCCATCTTAACCTCGGATCTATCAAGTGCCGAGAGGATTCAAATATCTCGAGGTGCAAACCTCTTTTTCTAGTGCAAAACTTGAGGAAATGTTTGCACCTCGAGAGATTGGATCTCTTTTGGCACTTGATAGTTATAGGGTAAATATGGATCTAGATTGGTTATATAATAATATATAATATCTTTATTTGTATTTGTGTCTCTTTTTTATTCCCTCTTTCTATCTCACCCTCCAAACATACACACACTTTGTCTCCCACTCTTCCGCTTCTCTATCTAACTCTCTCTTCCCCTTCTCTCCCTCTCTATATGTATCTTTCTCTCTATTCCCTCCTACTCTTCTCTCTCCTTCGCTGTCCCTCCATGACTCCCTTTTCACCCCCTCTCTCTCTCGACCTTTCTCCCTCTATGTTTTTCTTGTTCCCTCCCTCTCCTACCCCATCTAATTCCATCTCTATCTTCCTTCCTATCTATCCCTTATCTCCCACCTCCCTCTATCACTCCACCCAAATCACTCTCCCTCTCCCTCTCTCTCTTCCTTCCAACTGTATCACTATTACCCCCCCCTCCCCCTCCATGTCCTTCTCCATCTTTATGTCTCCATCTCTCTCCCTTCCCATTCTCTCCCTATCTATATCCCATCCTCTTCTTTCTCTTCCCTCCTCTCCTCTCTCCCTCACTCTCTCTCCATATTTCCCTTCACATTCCTCTCTCTCTCCACCTCTATCTCTCTATGCCTTTTTTCTTTCCTCCCTCTCTCCCCCACTCCAACTCCATTTCTCTCTCTCTCTCTCTCTCCTCTTTCTTCTTCCCTCTCAATCCCTCTCTCCCACCTCCCTCTCTCTCCCCCCCATCACTCTCTCTTTCTCTCTCTCTCTGTCCCCCAATTTTTTGACTATCCCCCTCCCTCTCTCTACGCCCTCCCCAACTCTCTCTTAAATTTGATCATATTGTATTTTGTTTAAGAACTTAACTAAATTTAAAAAACTTAATTGGTTGTAAAATATTAAACCTATATTTTGGATCAATCATGTCAAAGAAAATAAAATAATGAAAAACTTTAAAAAGGCATGCCCCATATTTAATCTATTATAATTAGTCAATTGCTTGCTCTCATCCTTGGATCCTTAGCTAAGATGGATCTATGCCGGTTCTTTCTATATATATTATATATATATTATATATATAATATATATATATTATATATATATATTATTATATATATATATATTATATAGTCCATCTTAGCATAATTTTATTTAAACCTTAATTTAATTTCTATGGGAATATTTTTTAGTAAATCGTGAGGATAGGAGTGTTTAGATATATATCAAATTATAACATTTTCCCTTTTAGATTCAATTAAAAAAATGTTGTAAAATGTTGTAAAATAAAATATTTTTATTATGAAATAAGTAATAGATTTTTGGCATGTGGTATTGATAAGCCATGGTATTGGCCCATGGTATTGTAACAAAGCCTATTTACAAGTTAATATCCATGATAAAGTGAGGGTGAATATCCATGGTTAACAATCTTGTCATATTGTTATAAAATATTTTGATTGTGAACTAATTTATGTATTTTGGGCATGTGGTATTGATAATCCATGATATTGACCTATGTTATTTTAACAAATGCTATTTTTTACAAGTTAATAATATCTACCATAATGTGGGGGTGAATATCCATAGTTAAGAATCTTGTCATATTGTTATAAAATATTTTGGATGTGAAATAAGTTATGGTTCTTGGACTTGTAGTATTGATACGTCATGGTATTGGCCCATGGTATTGTAACGAAGCCTATTCACAAACTAATAACAAAATCAAAATATAACATATTAAATTTTGTTATTTTTATTAGTTTAAATTTTTATTATTAATTGAGGTCATATTTAAATGTTTACACTAATCCCAATATCATTTTTAACTTAGCGTTTTTATGCAAAATAACAAATTCTTATTAAAAAATAAATTATTTAACCCAATTTCAATTTTATATTTTATTTTATATTATAAATATTTCTTTTTTTTTACATTATAATATTTCTTTTCTTTTTTCATTTCCAGTTTAGCGTTGGGTTCAAATAAAGCATCTTACCCTTAAACAAAATCTTATTAAAAATAAATCATTTAACTGAATTTCAATTTATATATTTTACTTTATTTTTTACATTATAAATATTTCTTTTATTTTTCATTTCCAATTTAGCATTGGGTTCAAATAAAATATTCACAAATTACAACATCACATTGTAGCACTACATTTTCTCTTCCTTGTCTGTATCTCCACATAAATGCTAGAAGAAGGAAGACCATCAACGTGATGTATGGATTTCATGGGATTCAAATCCCAGATAGAGTTTGCATGGGAAGCACCCGAGGAGATCATTAGTGATTAGATGGAGGAAGGGCAAGGTCATTCGACATGGAGCTTTTGGTAATTTTTACATGGGTATGAATTTGGACTCTAGAGAGTTCTTCCTTTTTACTAAAGATGATTTTTGTTCTTATGGGTAAACAATTTCAATGGTTTATATGATCAAAGAATAAATTTTATCTAGAATTAGGGTTTAATGATTATGATAATGCAGATCTTGAAGATTTTGGTAATTTTTACATGGGTTGATTTTGGACTCTGGAGAGTTCTTCCTTTTTATTAAAGATAATTTTTGTTTTTATGGGTAAACAATTTTGAGGGTTATACACTAGTAGAAAATGAGCAATTAGTGACTAGGTGACTAAAAAAGGTAGTCACCACAGCTTTTCCAAGTGAAATACTACAAAAAGTGAGCAATCTTAAGTGATCGAACTAAAAACGACTAACATAAATCACTAATATAATCGCGGGTTAAAATGTGTGACTAGCTAATAAGTAATAGAACTAATAATGACTAACATGAATGAATAATTTATTCTAAGAGCAAAAATACAACTACCTAACAAGTACTATAATAATATGAATCCGTCTTTTATGTTATTCATCTTAATTGTGTCAAGAAATCTAAACTTACAAGTGATAGGGGATTGAAAGTTTGTTAAAGATTGGTTGAAAGGTTATCCTACCTTAAACACTTATTCATCCTCACATGGTGTATATGTGAGCCAACTTTGCACTATTTATCTCTAATAATTTTGTAATTTTTAAAAATATATTTTTTAATAAAAATATTATTTTATGTATTTCTTAAAAATCTCTTCATTGAATCTAATTGGGTCTAGTTCTAATTTGAAATTAATTTAAAGGGAAATTTTAATTTTTAATACTATAATATCAAATAACTTTAATTCCATATTAACCGACGTACATCCATCTTAACCCCAAATCTATCGAGCGTTAAGAGGAGTCGAATCTCTCGAGGTGCAAACTTTTTTTTCTAGTGCAAAACTTGAGGAAATGTTTTCACCTCGAGAGATTGGATCCCTCTCAGCACTTGATAGTTATAGGGTCATTATGGATATAGGTTGGTTATATAATACTATATAATATATATTTGTATTTGTGTCTCTTTGTTATGCCCTCTCTCTATATCACCCCCGAAACATACACACACTCTCGCTCCCTCTCTTCCCCTTATCTCTCTCTCTCTCTATCTATATCCTTTTCTCTATTCCCTCCCACTCTCCTCTCTTCCTCCCTCTCTCTCCATTTCCTCTCTCTATCTATATCTTTTTCTCTATTCCCTCCCACTCTCCTCTCTTCCTCCCTCTCTCTCCATGACTCCCTTGTCACCCCCCTCCGTCTCCACCTTTCTCTCTCTATGTTTTTCTTGTTCTCTCCCTCTCCTACCCCCTCCAATTCCATCTCTCTCTCCTCATATCTATCTCCCTTCCTCTCTATCCCTTATCTCCCCCCTCCCTCTCTCTCTCTCTCTCTCTCTCTCTCTCTCTCTCTCTTCCATCCAACTCTATCATATCTCCCCCCTCCATGTCCTTCTCCATCTCTATGTCTCCATCTCTCTCCCTTCCCCTTCTCTCCCTGTCTCTATCTTCTCCTCTTCTTT
Source organism: Pinus taeda (assembly GCA_000404065.3). NCBI lineage: Eukaryota > Viridiplantae > Streptophyta > Pinopsida > Pinales > Pinaceae > Pinus > Pinus taeda. Next base: position 114,201 of record APFE030024416.1, read on the forward strand.
CTCTTTTCTCCTCTCCTCTCCCCCTCACTCTCTCTCCATCTCTCCCTTCTTGCTCCACTCTCTCCCCACCTCTATCTCTCTATGTATCTTTTATTTCGTCCCTCTCCCTCCAACTCCAACACCATCTCTTTCTCTCTCTCTCTCTCCTATCTCTTCCTTCCTCTCACTCCCTCTCTCCCACCTCACTCTCTCTCCCCCCATCACTCTCTCTTTCTCTCTCTCTATCCTCCAACTTTTTCACCATCTTGCTCACTCTCTCCACCCCCTCCCCAACTCTCTCTTAAATTTGATCACATTGTATTGTGTTTAAGAAATTATCTAAATTAGAAAAACTTAATTGGTTGTAAAATTTAAACCTATATTTTGTATCAATCATGTCAAATAAAATAAATTAATGAAAAACTTTAAAAAATTATGCACTATATTTAATCTATTATAATTAGTCAATTTGCTTGCTCTATATATAAAGAACTAACATAGATCCATATTAGCTTAATTTTATCAAAACCTTATCTTAATTTATATGAGAATACTTTTAGTAATCATGAGGATAGAGGGTTTAGATATATCTCAAATTGTAACATTTTCCCTTTTAGATTCAATTCAAAAAATGTTGTAAAATTAAATTAAAATGAAATATTTTTACTATGAAATAAGTTATGGTTTTTGGCATGTGGTATGGATAAGACATGGTATTGTAAAAAAGACTATTTTTTACAAGTTAATAATATCTACCGTAATGTGGGGGTGAATATCCACAGTTAAGAATCTTGTCATATTGTTAATAAATATTTTAGTTGTGAAATAAGTTATGGTTTTTGGACTTGTAGTATTGATAATCCATGGTATTGGCCCATGGTATTGGTTGTAAAATATTAAAACTATATTTTGGATCAATCATGTCAAAGAAAATAAAATGATGAAAAACTTAAAAAAAAAACATGCTCTATATTTAATCTATTATAATTAGTCAATTTTCTTGCTCTCATACCTTTGATCCTTAGCTAATATGGATCTATGTCGATTC
>APFE030024416.1:117302-152481 GCA_000404065.3 Pinus taeda
GTGGTGTGAAAAAGGGACTTGGCGTCGAACACCACGCAAAATCTTTCGGTCGAAGGTCATTGATGTAAACCTGTCGCCGAAAGTGAGAAACTTGCCATTGAGGCATGTAAGCTTCAAAGTACTGAAAGGGGTTGTTCCTACGTCAAATTCTTGGATAATGAGCTAATGTCGGCAAGAAGTGACCCATCGTAGGAGGGCCTTAATGAATCCCACATCTACGACACAGAACGGAGAAAATGATTTTGGAGGTGAAAACGATCTAATGATACAGGGTTCAGGGTGGCGGTCATGAAAGAATGGAGCGTGAATGTATCGCAGCGGATGAGACACAGGTGAATTCTCTGAGCGACTTCTCTTGAACATATCAGCGACACTGACGATGGATTGGTAGTGTTAACCCCAAATATGGATGGTGTGACGGACCAATGGTGATATGACCAGTGAATGGAACAACCCAACCTGACTCAGATGCGGAGAGAAAGTGTCATGTTCAAGAGTGACTTGCTACCAATAAAGTTTCTTCAAGTTTTCTTCCCAATTTTCCCCAGTCATTGCTGACGAGTACCTATTTATTTTTGTCAAGCTTGAGGAGGATAACATATGCTTGTTCTATAATTCGCCCTTCGGGTGAATTTGTCGTTATGTTTTAACGAGCCTAGCAACAGTGAAACTCATTCTCGTCCATTTGGACAAGTTTGTCGCTATTAGGTTTTAACGAGTTTAACAACAAAGATAACTCGATCCTTTTTAATTTTAGAGAGTCTGAAAGGGACGGAAATGAAACTCCAATGATTCTTTTTCGTCATATAATCCCTTAAGTCCGAAAAAGCATAAAATAATATGAAAGGGATGAATTTTCGATAGTTTTAACGAGCCGAACAAGACAAGCGCTCGATCTTTTTGTGTAATTATACCTCAAGTCCAAAAAGATTAAAATCTAGAGCAGGGATAGCACTTCTGATGACTTTAACGAGCCGAAGAGGCTAATCTCTCAGCAATATTTTCATATTTTACGAGTCAGTTGAAGAGAGCTTAAAGGAGACTCGTTTTCCAAGGAATGAGTGATGATTTCGGGGAGCGGCTGATTCCAGGTAAGGTTTGGAATTTTCCAATCACGACAGTGTCACAAGGATGGCTAATAGAATCACTCTTTGTAGATGTTCCTCGAAAGGGGTAAACAATCAAACATAGGTGAATGATTGGCTAAAATAGAGTGGAGGTGATGATGAGAACATGACCAAGGCTCAAAAGTTGATGATAACGCATTCACAATGGTTATTTACCGAGGATCGGTTCATTTTTTAATGAGCTTAAACTCTAGGGGGAACATTTGCTCATTGCTTATGTTTATTTTTTAACGAGCTTGAATTCTATGTTAAAACTACTTGTTCCAGTCATATAATAAGGATATCTCATCTAAGATGCCATTTTTTATGGAGCTTGCACCTTTTAAAGCTTTTCCCCAGATCCTTTCTTTATGCAAGCTAGGAAACGACCAATCCTACGAGTTTAAAGGGTTAGAGGACCTACAAATTTCAAAAATAAATAGTCACTCTTCGCTTGCATGCAAAAAGGTTTGCATGCCCTTAGGTATAATGAAAAATTTCCAGGTTACCATATAGAAGCTCTTACTTTTGCAAGATAGTTTCCATCCATGTCGTAGATAGAAACACTTCCTGACTTAGTCCATCTGGACAAGGGTGGTTCTAAATCCCAACCTCCTAACCTTGACGAGGGAATCTTATTCTCGTCTAACTCCCTTTTCCTGTAAGGAAGAGTGTCGAACCAGTCATTTTCCTCCGCGGAAACCTACTTTATACCTAGAGTTTCCCTGCCGAAGCAGGCTAGGGTGCATGCCCCCTGGGTTTCAGCCATATCCTCCTGAATCACTCGTGCTCATCAGGTGGACGGACTCAAGATCGATGAGACATTCCTTGCATGAAAAGACCATTTAGGGATGGAATTTGACTATTTGCTATGTGTGAACCGAGGAATGACAGCTGGTCTACGAGCTTGACCACTTTGCCTTCATGTGGAAAACACATTACTCTAAAGAGTCAGGAGACGACAGCTCGCATGAAATAAATATAGTCACGCCCAAGGAGTAGATTATAATCTAGGGGTACTTGGACTACCATAAAATTCAGGTGAATAGTTTTCCTTCTCAATGTAATGGGCACATTGGGAAGGATCCCTAACGGTCGACTGGTTCCTTTGTCAAAGCCTGTTAGATTTCTCATTTCAGGCAGAAGCGATGGCGAACCAAGTGCTTTCCAAGGATACTCACAGAAGCCCGTTCATCTATGATGGTACCAGCCATGACCATTCTGTAAGCTTGTACAATGATTCGGAATGGTACACTAGCTAGTAAACAGGGTCTGCCTAGTAGATTCCAGTAAACGAGTAGGTTGCTTGGAGTTGGGATTGAATAGACGGCCAGATACGACTCTGATGAACTTCCTTCCTGCGGTAAAGGAATGGGTAGACTACCCCCAAGTTCATCAGAGTCTGTGTTTACGAAAAGAATTTGAACGGTGTTGTTCTCTTTCTCTTCAGAGACAGTATCACTCGAAGATGATCCCTCTGAAGGCAAGACCGGGTCAACTACCGCCTCGACCTTTTGACTTACGTCAGGTATGGATTCAGAGGGTTTATTTTCAATGATAGATGCTTTGACCGACCACAACGGCGTGTCGGTCGGATTTTCAACCAGTGGTGGACTTGGCAAGAGTTTCTTATATCCAGGAGGGAGCCGTAGTGGTGAAGCAGGACGACCATCCAAAACTCTTTTGGCTTCATCTAGGAGGGGACAACGGTGGATGTCGTGATCGCCTTCACATAGTTTACAAGGAAGTTTTTGATTCCTTTTTTGTACAGATACTTCGCTTTCACTGGTTGACGGTGTATTTTCAACATGATCATCAGATGTTGACGACATCAGATTGTGCAAACGAGGAGACCAGTCCCTTAAGATCTGAGGGATGCAAGAACAATCTCGATGATAGTGATCTCCTTTGCAAATGACACATGGATATTTAGGTTTAGACAGTGCCGTGTGAGGATTTTCACTTGACGACACATGGTTGCCCCATTTTGCTTTTGGCTCCTTCTTCTTCTTTTCCTTTTTCTCTTTCCGCTTTTTCTTCTTCTCAGTTACTTGATCCTTAGCTTTACCAGCTTCATCAAGCGAAGAGGAAGGAGGAGAGGGAGAAACGGATGAAGTGGAAGGTTGGGGGGTAACTCTAGTATCACATATTTGTTGACTTGACTGTTCAGGAATTACAGTATTCTGGACGACAGAGGTAGAGAAGATCCATACGGGCAAACCAATCGTCAACCCTGGAAGTGACAATGTGGCCATATGGGGTGCACCAACATCTCCCGAAGAGGAGAAAGGACTAAGATTTCCTCCAAGGGGAAATCCTTGGTTGGTAGAATCCATTTTTCTCAAACTAAAGACCAATGAGGGAACTTGTGATGTTATTCCAATTAAAATAAATTTTAGATGCTTTGACATAACTTGTTTTTTCAATTTTTAAGAGTCGAGAAAAAACAAAAGATGACTCTAGTCGCCTTCGATTTTTAATGAGCCTGAAGTGAAAAGTGCTCAGATGGACCTTTTCCTTTAAGGAGTGTGAAAAGGAATGAAAGAGACTTCTCTGGAAATCTAGGCAGAGGGATTACCAAACCAATCGCAAAACTGCAGAATACTTTTTACGGTACGACAGTCAATCTTCCCGAATGTTGTGTTCATTGCATTGCAATCGATAGGGCGGCAGACACGGTTTCCTAAGGATAAAGGATATAGTCTATTGTGGTCTCCCAATATATACTCAATGATACGTCGGATCACAAGTCCGTACTGGCACTTGTCGTCTCAAAGTGGAGGAATCACCCAACCAACAATGAAAACAACAGTTACCAAGTTTTACGACGCCGGAATACGTCTCTAGCCTAGACTTTTAGATGTTGTGCGGTAGGTTCAAAAGTGTTTTTAGATTCATTAAATTATTTTATAGTTGATCTTGTTTAAAATTTTTCCTTTCAGGTTCACCGCGTGAAGTGTATACAGTTCCTAAAATGCAGTCTAAGATGATAAACAAATGTTTAATCTTCTTTTGGCAATGAAAATCCTAGCTACTAAGGAAAGAGAACTGAGGGTCTTTCAACAAAGAGCACAGAGCACACACTAAATGCACTGTCCTAAATCAAACCAAGTAGTCTAAATGCAAATGCACATGCATGTATTTGCTTTCAGCCTTCTTAATGTATGAAGGACAAGAAGAACGCTAAGTGAAAATTTGAATTATTTTCCAAAGCGACAATACTAACAAATTTATTTTTCAAAATGAAGTGAAGATAAGGATGACACTTTGCGATTTCGAAATGAAAATTGTTTTTGACACTTGAGAAAATACTAATTCAAATCACATACAAGAGTAATAGTACAATCGATTATCAAGAACAATGGGATTCTCTTCTATGACTGAAAATGACACTTGTGACACTTTGAAATCAAGGAACGACAGTCTGATTATGCTGCTTCTTTGTAAAAGAGAACTGGAAATGGCGCACAATACATAAAAACACTTACAGCTCTTTGCACAATGGAGGTGGAATGATGTAAGAGAAGAGGGTTTCCACAGAGATATACTACCACAGACAGCAAAACTCCTAAATAAAACTGAAAAGAGTGAAGAAAAACCAAAGTCTGAAGGTAAAATTAACCTTCCCTGACCATCGCACCTATCACACAGGGAATCCAGTATGTAGCGCACCTACTGCACACGGGAAGTGTGATGCATACAGACTTCCTTGAAGGGAGGGTGCAATGGTACCAGTGCGAGACTTTTATCCAGTCTTTGATCACAATTTGCAGTTCAGTTTAGGGGTTTAGGCTGAGTAAGTGATGTTCAATATATATAAATACAGGGGTTGATCTAAGGAGGTTACTAGAGCCACCACTTAGGGAAATTAGAGTGTTTGCAGATCGATTGTTCAATTTATAAACAAAACCAGGAGATAGACTGAAGCAACATTGATCTACTTTGCACTTGCATAGAAAATGCACTTCGAAGGCTAGCTAGCTTGACTTTAGGCTCCGTCTGTAAGTTTATAAAACAAACAAAAATAGACTAACAAACAATCTACTCGCTCCCCAGCAGAGTCGCCATTTTGTTACCGGGAATAGTGTCCACTTAGAGCTGTTATTCCCACTAATACTGGTAGCTATCTTAGAAACAAACAAGTTAAAACTACTTTTGTTTTCCTTTATGAAAAATAGACAAGAGTGAAACAGAGGACACCAACCGTTTTATTGCGCTTGGCTCCTTGCTTAGTTCCTCTGTTTCTCAATAGATCTTTGTCGTTCCTTCTTTGTCTACACAGCTTCAGAGAGCACCTGTGGAATCAAAGCAGCATAATACTATCGAAGAATAGAGATCTATATTCATAAACAACACAGGACCAGATATGTATTAACCACACAAATGCATATATAATAAAACATACAAGAATGTGGATGAAAACTTGAATAGCTTTATTAATATCAAGAATAGCAAGAGGATTACAACTAATTGTTCTGACCCAGCATCATCCTCCAGCAAGAAAGCCCTTCTTCACCTCAAGTAAAGCTTAGATCACCCAACACTTTGATGTTACACCAGAAAACCAACAACACTTCTCTACAAGATACAAGATTCCAGCCCCTGGATCTTTGTGATGAGGGATATATATATAGATGATTGTAGGGGGGTGAGTCAGCTTCTGGGATTTTGATTAGTGTCCTCTCTATGATAGTTCTTGATTCCACTTGGAGATTGATGATCTCTTACTCATCCTTGGTAGAAATCAGAGAGGCAAGTGTCAAAGGGGAAGTTTTTGGAAGATTCTATGATCTTCCACCTCGCAAATTGTCTCTGCCATTTGTCCATTCTCGCCCATCGCACCCTACATAGGGGCCATCCAGTATGCATCACACCCTTTACACTGGGAAGGTGATGTGCATCACACCCTCTGCACTGGGCATTCAGTATTGTCCAGTTTTGACCATTTCTGAGCAATTTTATGTGGAGGGCTTCTGGGAGATGATGTAATCAGCTGACCTTGTTCGTTTAGGTAGTGAAGCAACACTTTTAGGGACTTAGGATCCCTCATTTTATGGACATTTATGATTGAGGTTGCAATGCCCAAAAATGTCTATAACAATATTCATGGTTAACAATCTTGTCATATTGTTATAAAATATTTGATTGTGAAATAATTTATATCTTTTGGGCATGTGGTATTGATAATCCATGGTATTGACACATGGTATTGTAAGAAAATCTATTTTATACAACTTAATAATATCTACCATAATGTGGGGGTGAATATCTAGGTTAAGAATCTTGTCATATTGTTGAAGAAAATTTTGGTTGTGAAATAAGTTATGTTTTTGGACTTGTAGTATTGATAAGCCATGGTATTGGCTCATGGTATTGTAACAAAGCCTATTCACAAGTTAATAACAAAAGAAAAATATAACAAATTAAATTTTATTATTTTTATTAATTTAACTTTTTTATTATTAATTGAGGTCATATTTAAAATGTTTTACACTCATCCCAATATCATTTTTAACTTCTCCTCCTCTTTTACATAATTTAGCATTTAGCCAAAAATAACAAATTCTTATTAAAAATATATCATTTAACCCAATTGCAATTTACATATTTTATTTTATATTATAAATATTTCTTTTATTTTTCATTTCCGCGTTGGGTTCAAATAAAATATTCACATATTATAACATCACATTGTAGCACTGCATTTTTCTCTGCCTTGTCATCTACGTGGAAATTCCAGAAGAATGAATACCATCAATGTGATCTATAGATTTCATGGGATTCAAGCCCTAGATGGAGTTTGCATGGGAAACACCTTAGGAGAGCATCAACAATTAGACGGAGGAAGGGTAGGCAAGGTCACTGGGCGTGGATATTTTTGTAATTTGTACATGGGTATGAATTTTGACTTTGTTCTTCCTTTTTTCTAAAGAGGATTTTTGTTTGTATGGGTAAATAATTTCGAGAGTTTATATGATGAAAGCATAAATTTCATCTATCATTGAGGGTTTAATGATTTTGATAAGGGCATGGGTATGCATTTGGACTCTCGTTGGGCGTGAATATTTTGATAATTTGTAGATGCGTATGAATTTGGACTATGTTCTTCCTTTTTCCTAAACAAGATTTTTGTTTGTATGGGTAAATAATTTCGAGGGTTTATATGATCAAAGAATAAATTTTATCTAGCATTGAGGGTCTAATGATTTTGATAAGGGCATGGGTATGAATTTGTACTTTGTTCTTCCTTTTTACTAAAGAGGATTTTTTTTTGTATGGGTAAATAATTTCAAGGGTTTATATGATCAAAATATAAATTTTATCTAACATTAAGGGTTTAATGATTTGATAAGGGCAAGGTCACTGGGCCTGGATATTTTGGTAATTTGTACATGGGTATGAATTTGGACTCTGTTCTTCCTTTTTAATAAAGAGGATTTTTGTTTGAATGGGTAAATAACTCGAGGGTCTATATGATCAAAGTGAGGGTCTATATGATCAAAGCATAAATTTTATCTAGAGTTGAGGGTTTAATGATTATGATATTTTGGTAATTTGTACACAAGTATGAATTTGGACTCTGTTTTTCCTTTTTACTAAAGAGGATTTTTGTTCTTATGGGTAAATAATTTTGAGGGTTTATATAATCAAATCATAAATTTTATCTAGAGTTGAGAGTTTAATCATTATGTTGCAGATCTTGATTGTGGCTAACGATTCATCAAAATACAATGCACAAGTAAGCATTTTTCATGTCCTTATTGTACAAAGGGTTTAATGATTATGATAATGAAAATCTTGATTGCAGCTAATAATTCATCAAAATACAATGGACAATTAAGAATTTTGCATGTCCTTATTGTACATATCAGTTCGATCCTCCCTAACTTTTCTAGGGTGAGAATGCATGAAAATTTATTTTTTCTTTTCACATTTTTTTAGTGGTTGATTGTTTTTGTAATGGACTCCACCATGCCCAAATTAAAAGGGCTCGAGTGACGCAAGAAAATTTTATGGTAGGATGCAAATGCTAGACCTTCCTCAAACTTTGTTACATGAAATTAAAATTTCTTGTCATCATGAACATAAAATCTTTTCTATTTCATCCTTAGATTCTGATCTTAATGCCTACATTTTTAAACCATGTTACTATATTTTAAGTAGAATATACTTAGATCCATCAAAACCTTACAAATCTCCAAAGATTAGGTTAATTTCAGCTAAAAAGAAGTAACATGAACAAATTTTGCAATTTAGATTCAATCCTTGCAGACAATGATTAAAAATGGAAGAACTTAATGGTCTGATAACTTTTACCCACCCATGAATTTCGAAGACCTTTGGTATTATTCTAAACCTAAACATGCAGAGTAGAAGAAGAAGAGGAGCTTGGATGAGGTGTACCCTGACCTACTTGATACTTTTCAAAAGTTGGGCATGCCCTTGACTAGAGGAAGAGATTGACCAACGTTGTTGTAGATGTTGTTTTCGACAATGTTTTCATTGTTACGATGCATAGGTAGACTCTATAGGTAGTTGAGGTTATCTTTTGTTTGTTATAATAGGTAATTTAGGAGTATGTTTATCTATTTAGGAAGTAGCTTGGTAGGGTTGTTTCTCCTGCTGATAACTATTATGCTGCATTGTATTTTTATTATTTTAGTGATAGCTCCTTCTATTAAATCTCCAAGCACACTTTGTCACCCATGGAAATATCCACTTATTTGAGGATGAATGAGATGGAGACCAAGCATTTGAGAGGACTCTTATTTTTTTAGATGAGAGGATTTATGTGAGGTGAGAGGAGTTCCATGACATATATTGAAGGATGAACTATAAAGTGTAGAAATTCTCACTGTAGATTAAACTGATTATGCAATGTACTAAAGCAAAATACTTAATCTACTTCTACAAACAAAATTGCAGAAGCTTAATCGATTTTGAGCAAGATCAAATAGAACACATATAACAGATGAAGAAGAAATCAATCACACATGAACACAAAAGAATACTCTAGGGAAAGCCTCAGCTAAAAACCCCGCTATCTGTATTATCGCACAAGTGGAAATATCTCAGGATTACACAAAGCTTTACCTCACAAGCTATCCAGCTCTAAGTACAATCCCTCACTACTACTCATAGACATAATAGACAATGCATATGCCTTTCTTCAGTCCTCCAAGCCTCCTATTTCCTTGCACAGTTTTTCCTTGGTCCTCCAGCTGCAACTTGTGTGATTCTCACCTCACACACAACACTGACCTCTAAAATAACTGTACAATCCTGAAGGAGATGATTCCTTCTACATGGATGAGTTTCCTATATAAGAAAATTCCTCCAACTGATAGTACACTTTCCCATCCTCTGATCTTAATTGGGTCTCTCATTGAACTGACATGCATGAGTTATTTATGAGAGAATATTCAGTTATCTGAAGTACACTAGTTGCATGCATCCATGCATTAACTAACTGAATTCACAATCAGTTCCAAAAACTATTGGAACTAATCTAACTGGACTTAACTCAGTTAACTGAGCTAACTAATTACAACTCAAAGTACAACTCATCTTGATATCCTTAATTAAGTGATAACTTCCTCAATCAAAGGGATAACTATTGCATGTCTTCACATAGACTCCATGTTTGATTTTCTCCAACTAATTAAATCAACATGAATTAATTAATTATTTTTCAAACAACTACTGAGACTAAATTCGAATTTCAATTCTCAACTTTAATTCAGGACTAATTAAATTGGAATCTATCCTAAAATGATATTTATAGCAATGATATTCATAGCAATGCTATTTATAACAATGTTATTTTTAGCATTTCTATTTTTTTCTATTTCCAATAGAGTTGGAGTATATCCTGAAATGTTATTTATAGCAATGCTATTTTTAGCATTTCTTGTTGCTATTTCAACACTCTTTCTCAACAAGAAAGGCATTCAACTCAAATCCGATCTTGAACCTTTGGAATGTTCTGCATGCAACACTTCTCTCATGTGTTGTTGCTCCAACAACTCTAGAAACACAAAAAACATCCAACCAGAATTAGAATGATGCATTTGTCATCAAAGTCTCTGATTTCTATTGCCTTTGTCAACTGAAAACTCTGTACCTCTATGTTCTTCAGTATCTAACTACTCTAGCCTCTCTCACTTTGATCTCTGACTACATCAATAACACCAATTCCTCCTGTTGCATCTGTGCTACTGCTGGTTCTATCTCCTAGCACTACATCTAGATTGCACCTCCTCTCATCATGTTGCATCGTGCTGCCCAATTCTGTATTGCAAATTAGTTACTGAGAAGTAAGTAACTGATCTCCCAACTACCCTCCCTGTTGCGCTAGAAACACCCTCTAATGTTGAAGCTCCCTCTTCCACTCCATCTGCATCTGTCTCTACCCACTCAGCGAGTCCTGCTACTCCTCATCGAGGCTCCCGTAGCAAGGTCTAATCAAAGAGGTTGGGTACCTCAAGGATCCTACCCCTATTTCAGCCTTCTTGGGGCTATCACTTCACATCGCCCCACCTCACACCTGGAGGTATGGATGCATGTGATCCCTCTGCCCACTTGGCTTGAAATTCCCCCTATTGGAGGTCTCTACATGAGTGGATGCCTACACTTGATCTCCTCTCAGCTTCTCCAGTTGTGGCTGCTCCACAACCTCATGAAGCTGCTTCACCAATTGTGGCTCCTCCACAATTGTTTGAGACTTCTTCTGGCATTGGATGTTGAGAGGTAATGTACTCTTCCTCTCAAGCACCAAGCCTTCAACAATTTCCTTGCTCCTCAAGGCTTTGCATGCATCTTGAACCTCAAGAGCATATAGGTTCTTGACTCGTGAACCGATCTACTTCACCTGTCTCGTGGTGATGTGTCTAAGGAAAACCTTTCCCTTACTGAAGACTACATCATAGCATTTGTCCTCTAGCATCATGATCAATACCAAGTTCTTCTTAAGTCCTTTCACATACTTCACATCTATCAAGATGACATGAGATCCATTCTCTCTCTTAAAAGAAACCGTGCACCCTCCTGAAACACTATACTTTTCATCATTACCCATCTCTATGAGTATCTCGAGGTATTTCTACTCCAAGGTACTAAACAAACTCTTATTATCAGTCATGTGAAATGAGGCTCCACTGTCAAGAAACCAACCACAACCCATCATCAATGAAACCATGCATGTGATGAGGGTAAAATCCAATTCAAACTAAGAGGCCAATGCCTCACCTTCAGATAATTTCGAGGATCCCTTCTTGGATTTCTTCAATGGATAATTAGTTGCATAATGGCCCACCTCATGACAATTAAATCATCTCACTTTATATTTTTCAATCTTCTTCCCTCCATGAGAAGAGCTCAATTTGGGATGAGAATCCTTCTCCTTCCCTTTCCTTACCTTACTCGCTAAGGCGCAATTTTCTTCATCCTCCTTAGATGAAGAACCATCTCTAGTGCTTCTCCTGATCTCTCCTCTTGCATCAGATCCAACCACAGTCATTCCCAATTTGGCAGTTTCTCTCTTCCATTCACTGAGTCCTGGTAGCTATGCTATCTCTTAGGAAGATCGAGGAGAGCAAGACTCACCATGTCATCATCGATTGTATTCCTTTTCACACTTGATTTTTCGAAACTTGTCTTTTAGCGCCAGCTTCCTTTGATTTTTCTTATTCTGATATAGATCCTTTAATGTCTTCCACATTGAAAACGGTGTCTCCTTCCAATGGAGACTCGAGACAATGTGGTAATGAATTCCCTCTAGAAGAATCTTCCTTGCTCTAACCACACATTTCTTCCATTCCGCCAATTCTTGGGCATTAGCAGCTGTTGGCTTGGGGACTTCTTGATCAATGAAGTCCTTCAAACTGTTTTCCTCTAATACTGCTTCCATGTGATCCTTCCAGGCTATATAATTTGAGTTGTCATCCAGGGCATACTCAAGTCTCAAACCATTGAATGCCATTGGTGAACCTTGAGATGTGATAAGAATTTGATTTATATAATCAAAAACTTCAAACTTCAAACTTATCCTTTCTTTGTATACTATTCTCTGCTTTGATCACCTTTGCTCTTATACCATGCACAAATTCTCACTGTAGATTAAACTGATTATGCAATGTACTAAAGCAAAATACTTAATCTACTTCTACACACAAACTTGCAGAAGCTTCATCGATTTTGAGCAAGATCAAATAGAACACTTATAACATATGAAGAAGAAATCAATCACACATGAACACACAAGAATACTCTGGGGAAAGCCTAAGCTAAAATCCCCGTTATCTATATTATCATACAAGTGGAAATATCTCAAGATTACACAAAGCTTTAGCTCACAAGATATCCAACTCTCAATACAATCCCTCACTGCTACTCATAGATAGAATAGGCAACACATATACCTTCCTTCAGTCCTCCAAGCCTCCTATTTCCTTACGCAATTTCTCTTGGGTCCTCCAGCTGCAACCTGTGTGATTCTCACCTCACACACAACACTGACCTCTGAAATAACTGTGCTATCCTGAAGGAGATAATTCCTTCTGCATGGATGAGTTTACTATATAGGAAAATTCTTCCAACTGGTAGTATACTGTCCCATTCTCTGATCTCAACTAGGTCTGTGACTGAACAGACATGCATGAGTTATTTATGAGAGAATATTGAATTATCTGAAGTACACTAGTTACATGCATGCATGCACTAACTAACTGAATTCATAATCAGTTCCACAAACTGTTGGAACTAATCTAATTGGACTTAACTCAGCTAACTGAGCTAACTAATTACAACTCAAAGTACAACTCGTCCTGATCTCCTTAATTAAGGGATAGCTTCCTCAATCAAAGGGATAATTGTTGCATGTCTTCACATAAACTTTTTTTCGATGTTCTCCAACTAATTAACTCAAGATGAATTAATTAATTATTTTTCAAACAGCAAGTGAGACTAAATTTGAATTTTAATTCTTAATTTTAGTTCAGGGACTAATTAAAATTGGAATCTATCCTAAAATGCTATTTTTAGTAATGTTATTTTTAGCATTTCTACTTTTTGCTATTTCCAACGGAGTTGGAATATATCCTAAAATGTTATTTATAACAATTATATTTTTAGCATTTCTTGTTGCTATTTTCAACATAAAGAATTGGTATATCGGGGACAAGGAATGTAGATGTGGGATTTATAATTTTATTACGAAAAGAGGTTTGTGCGATGGAGACAAATTAAGGATTTCATGGACCTGAGTAGAGACTAGTTCAACAATCACCTTGGAATATACTCAAGCATTGTTTTGAAAGGCGGGGATGCAATAAGAGAGTTCTATTCTGTTTGCTTGAAAAATAACTATCAATAGGGGGGACAAAGATGATCCATATAGGGAAGAATTGCAGGAGTAGGATTGTTTCTAAAATTTTATCTATAAGCAAGTTAAGGGACTACTACAGAGGATTAGTTTAGGTGCAACTAAATTATCATAAGGAAAGGAATTTTTCATAGTGTGATTTGATGCTCATCGGTGAACAAGAAGCTGAAAATACTTATCGTTACATTCAGGTACAATTGAGTTGCATTCTAAAGTCTCTAATTCCATTTATTGATAGTCCTTCTTGTGTCCTTGTCTCTCTTAATTTAATTATGGTAGGATTGGAATGGGTTAAAGATTCAAGCATATCATTGACTCAAATAGATAGCCACATGTCACTACATGTCATTGTGCATACTCTTTGTTTTTTATACAATTAGAACGGAGCAATATGATGTCTACACACACAAACAATCCTAGCATGCATGACGAATCCCCCTCCAATTCCATTTTCTATGGTAACATTTTATTTTCTTTGTTTATACAGGTCATCTAGCCACATAGTGGCCAATATCAAATGTTGAGGTATATATCATATAAATATTTTATAGTCTACCTTATTTTATATTCAAGTATTTATCATCATTCATGACTTATACTATGCATTATATCTTCTTTCATTTTCAGGAGAGGAACTCAATATTGATTGTAAGAAGCAATAATTGAAAAAAGAAGAGAACAATAACACTGCAGCGATAAATGAAAAATGAGAGAGAGAAGAGAATTTGTCTAGTGATACCCTTAGAGCCAATATCTTTCATAAGACACACTCATAGAGACTAATGCTCAAGCCTTCAGAGTTGTTGAATTTGCTTGCAATGCTTTGGCAACACAGTGATAATGTTTTGAAATGATGATACAATATTTCATGTGTAAATTGTAGCCCAACCCATATTCAGTTGGAAAGTCAATTGTAATACTTGATATTTTATATAATAAAATTTATATGGTTGAATTTTTTTTATTTGCACTTGATATTATTTAGTCTTGTAATTAACATATGTAACTTTGTGTTATCATATTAGATAAACATGCACATTCTATGATATTTGCTTAAAATTTAGTCGCAAAATCATACTAATTAATTTATGGTGATTAATAATAAACACATAAAATCAATCTAAAACTACTAAATTAGTAATTTATATTAATTAATGATGAACACGAATAAAATGAATATATGACTAAATTAGTCGTTTATAATGGTTATGAATGAAATTAAATGAAATGAATAGAAACTACTAAATGAGTCGTTTATATAATGAATATGAAAATAACAAAAAGGATAAATGACTACTGTAAATGACCAATTTTTTATTATTAAATGATGACTAAATTTTGCATGTATACGACTATTAGTAGCTAGTTTACAACATCTTATAACATGACTAAAATTTAGTCATATTTCTTTGGTCATGAATTGGGTTTAAATTATGACTAAAATTTACATATATATGACTATTAGTAGCTAATTTATAGTATCTTATAACACGACCAACATTTTGGTCATATTTCATTGGTCATTAATTGGTTTTCTCGAGGATTCATATAGTAATATATTTGGTCATTAATTGCGACAATTAATGACTACACCAATTAAAAATTAATGACCAAATTTATGACTAAATATACTACTAGATTGTAAAATTGAGGAAACCAATTAATGATTAAACTAAAAATGACTAAAAGTTTGTCGCGTTCTAAGATATTGTAAATTAGCTACTATTGGTCACCAACTGAAAAATGGTCATTTATATGCAAATTTTAGTTGTTTTTTAGTAACTAATTAGTCATTTTGTACTAGTGATATGAGCAAAGCATAAATTTCATGTAGAGTTGAGGGTTTAATGATTATGATAATGCAAATCTATCAAAGCATAAGCTTAATCTAGAGTTGAGGGTTTAATGACTATGATAATACAGATCTTGATTGCAGTGAACAATTCATGAAAAGACAATGCACAAGTAAGCATTTTGCATATCCTTATTGAGATTTTGGTAATTTTTACATGGGTGTGAATTTGGACTACAGAGGGTTCTAGAGTTGAAGGTTTACTGATTATGATAATGTAGATCTTGATTCCGGCCAACAATTCATCAAAAGACAATGTACAAGTAAGCATTTTGCATGTCCTTATTGTACAAAGGGTTTAATGATTATGATAATGCAGATCTTTATTGCGACCAACAATTCATCAAAGGACAATGGAAAAGTAAGAAATTTTCATCTCCTTATTGTACAGATTAGTTCACTCCTCCCTAACTTTTCTAGGGTCAGAATGCATGAAATTTTGTTTTTTATTTTCACATTTTTTTAGTGTTTTATTGTTTGTGTAATGGACTCTACCATGCCCAAATTCAAAGGGATCGAGTGATGCAAGAAATGTTTTTGGTAGTATGCAAATGCTAGACCTTGCTCAAACTTTGTTACATGAAATTAAAATTCATTGTAATTATGAACATAAAAAAATTTATGTTTCATCCTTAGACTTTGATCTCAATGCCTACAATTTTAAACCATGCTACAATATTTTTAGTAGAATATACTTAGATCCATTAAACCTTACATCTCTCCAAAGATTAGGTTAATTTCAGCTAAAAAGAATAAACCTGAATGGATTTTGTAATTTGGATTCAATTCTTTAGCAAAGAGAAGAATACAATACTCAGAGGAAAAAGATATTCTTAGATGGGGCTATGAATAAAAAGGATCCTTCACAACTAGAGAGGCCTATCACATCATCATGACGGAAAACATTGTCAAGGACCCTCTCTGGAATAAAATATGGGACCCCAAGATTTGGCCGAAGTCTCAACCTTTCTTTGGCTCTTATGTCACAATAAAATCCTTACTTGGGACAATCTCAAGAAGAGGAGCTTCCAAGGCCCCTCCATCTGTCCCAACTGCAAGCAAGAAGAGGAAACCACTCAGCATCTTATGAACTCTTGACCATTAGTGTGCAAGCTCTGGGAAAAGGTCAGCTTTAGATGCCAAAAGGATGGAAGGACACAAGGAGATATAGTTTCCACTGTTCGCAATTGGGCAAGGAACCCATTCAAGAGCAAGTTGTTAAACTCCTTATGGAAGCTTATACCGGGTTTTCTCATGTGGACACTATGGAAGGAGAGAAACCGGAAAATCTTCAAGGACCAATCTATGCCCGTAGAATCTCTATGGAATATAGTATGTCAAAATATCAGGGAAACACTACTTCTTCAAACATGGTCTAAGGAAGACTTTCCCTCTCTCCCATTGGAACGAACCATATGGACAAATTGGAATCTGTAGTGGAACCAAGAAATGATAATCAACGGAAAAACTCAAGCAAGAAGCAGGACACCAGATAAGTGGATTCCTCCTCCCTGTCACATGTTCCAACTAAACTTTGATGGAGCCTCGAAAGGAAATCCAGGAAAGGTTGGATTTGGAAGGAATATTTAGAGATCATAAGGGAACTCCTATTCTAACATACTTAGGCTCAACTGGATGGGACACCAACAACTCGACAGAGTTAGAAGGATTATGGCAGGGACTCATTATAGCCCAAAAACAGGGTATATTCCCGCTTGTTATAGAGGGAGATTCGCAAATTCTCATAAATATGGTCACCAAAATGCTACAGGGAACAACCTCAAGTAAGGTGAGCAACAGCTGGAGAATGGAGAATCAACTGAAACTTATCGAAATCTGGCTCTCCTCCCACAAAGCTATCAATCTCAAGCACATACGATGGAAGGGAAACAAAGTAGCTGACCTATTGGTAGATATAGGAGTGGAAAGCGGAATAGATCTCCATACAGATACACTGTCTACTCTAGCCACTGAACAAAAGATGTTGGAATATCAGGATTTGCTAAAGAATGAAATGGCTCCGGAGGAAGAAGTGCACCCGGAGGCGAGTGATCTCCAAGAACATTACTAGCCACCCAGCAGACCGTCGGCGATAGCCGAATGGGGAGACCAAAGGGCAAGACCTTTACATATAGCAATATGTGATTGTGATCAGATCGCATCACAATATCGCATCGGCAGAGACCAAGGGGCAGAGTCTTTACTTATAGAAATATGCAATTGCGACCAGATCGCATCACAATATCACATCAATAGAAACCAAGGGCAGAGACTTTACATATAGCAATATGCGATTGCGATCAGATCGCATCGCAATATCGCATCGGCATAAACCAAGGGGCGAAGCCTTTACATATAGCAATATGCGATTGTGATCGGATCGCATCGCAATATCGCATCGGCGGAAACCAAGGGGCAGAGCCTTCACATATAGATATATGCGATTGCGATCGAATTGCATCGCAATATCGCATCGGCAGAAACCAAGGGGCGGAGCCTTTACACCTTCATATATGTGATGCGATGATGCAGACCCGACAATATTCTAAATATTATTTGATAACTTTTGTTTTTGCTGTTTGTATGATTGACCAGAGGGTCTGTCATTTTGTTGCCACTTCTCGTGGTGCTATGTTGAATCTTCTTCGGGGTTTTGCTTCAAAACGTGGATCCGAGTCCTATGTTTCCTTTGGTGACAGTCTCGGGATATATGATTGGTCTTTTTGTCATGCCAAACTCGTTTCCCCAATTTGGGGTAGTTTAGACCTTCTTTATGAACTCTAGCAACAGCGGTTGAGGGGGGCCCTCAATGTAATTATATTTTTGTTTTTATTAATAGAATTAGCCTTGCAGAGATAAAAAATAAATTAGATTCAATTCTTACAGACAAGGATTAAAAATGGAAGAACCCAAATGGTAAGATAATGTTTACCCACCCATCAATTTCCAAGACCTTTCCTATTATTTTGAACCTAAACAGAGAGAGTAGAAGAAGAAGAGGACTTGGATGAGGTGGACCCTAACCTGCTTGATACTTTTAAAAAGTTGGGCATGCCCTTGACTAGAAGAAGAGATTGGCCAACGTTGTTGTAGATGTTGTTTTTTACAGTGCTTTTATTGCTACCATGCATAGGTATACTCTATAGGAAGTTGATGTTATCTTTTTCTCATTGTAAGAGGTAATTTGAGAGTACCTTTATGTAGTTAGGAAGTAGCCTGGCAGGGTTGTTCCTCCTACTGATAACTATTATGCTGCATTGTATTTTTTTTTTTTTGTGATAGTTCCTTCTATTAAATCCTTAAGCACACTCTCTCACCCATGGAAATATCCACTTATTTGAGGATGAATGAGATGGAGACCAGGCCGTTTGAGAGGACTCTTATTGTTGTAGATGAGAAGAGTTATGTGAGGTGAGAGGAGTTCTATGACATATATTTAAGGATGCACTGCACCATTTTATGACACCAATCATCTCCATGCCATAATAGTTGATCTATATTGCACCGAGGGAGTAACGATAAATTATTTCACTGTAAATAGTTTTTATGTCAGGTATGAGGAGTGAAGATGTGGGATTTATAATTTTATTATGAAAATAGGTTTGTGGGATGGAGACAAATCTACAAGTAAATCATCTCATTATGTTTCTTTGAAATCTTGGAATGTGTTCAATACAGAAATATGTATGTACTCTTGAATTTATCTATGTTGTAATAATATCAAGAGTAAAGTTGTCGTTGCAAATAATTGGGATATACCATGTAAGTTTACTTTACTACATGGAATTCTTGATTTGTTAGATCCCAACTAGTTAGGGTTGAATTTATTTTTGTTGTAATCAGATTAAGTATAAAGTTGTCATTTTAATAACTTAAATATACCATGTAAAATCTAATGACTACATGAATTTTTTTTATTTGTTAGAGCCCAACTTATTAGGATTATGAAGAGTTCTCTTTCATGACAATATTTATGAATTCCCTATTCTTGCTCAAAGAATTTCATATTACAAAAAGATGGAAAATAAATGAGATGCAACTAAATGGTTTCTGTTTTAAAATGTGTGGAGGGAGTATAAAATCATTTTCAGTTGCATTCAAATATTTTGGAGCACCCACTAAAGTGCTTCAATTTCCTCCTAGTTAATTCCATTTCTACTATCCCAATGCTTCTAGAAGTCCTTCTCCAAAGTGATCTTTTAACTATCTTGGAGGGAAATTGATTACTTGATTGGAACCCACGGATTACAATTTGATTAGGAGCAAGGGATGAGAAAGCTTCATATTCTTCAATATATTCTGCAAATTAAAAGCATATGAAATGATTGCCTTTCTATTTAATTGATACGACAATCATTCGACAATTTGCTAGGATTTTGAGACCTTTTTCAATGATTTTTATTTATTTTTATTATTTTTTTTCTTCTTTCTAAAAGTTAAATTCTTGATTAAGAAAATTAAAGAAAAAGTGAAATTGATGCAATGGAAGGACTTCCTGTTTTAGTTCCTAAGAATTTCTTGCTAATGTGAAGGGCTTGGAATTTTCTTGACTCAAGATTAGTTTCATTTGACTTCCTATCATTCCTTTTAATTTCATTTTTGTTGTGTCTATATTGCTATCCTTGAAGCTGGTGATCTATTGTGTGTGTAATAGGAAGTATTAAATACTAAACACTCTAAAAGGTGATATTGATGGATGACTGACTTTAAATGACCCTACTTGACACTTTAGTATTACATGATCACGCAAATAAATTATTAATCAATATTAAAGGGAAGATGATTAACGTGCAATGTTTCTTGGCTTGTCAGATAATTACAACATTTTGGCCCCCAATAATATATTTGAGGCTACGTTTTGGTTGTTACATGTGGAGCTTCCCTTTGGCTTAGAAAAACATCCAGGATAAATGTCCATTCCATTGGCATTGCACATCATTCAAGAGGAATTCACCAAAAAATAGTAGAGGAAATGGGAGCAATTGGTACAATGAGCGGATAATGCTAGAGAAACATCGAGGCACCATAATTTCTTGTGTATTTAGATTCACTCAAAATTAACTAGTAACAAAAGTAAATTTTCTTCCGAATATTTTCATGTATACATAAATACTAAAAATGCAATTTCAGACTAATTATTAAAACTAATAATTCTCTGATAGTCATAATTTATAATAACATATATATATGTGTGTGTGTGTGTGTGTGTGTGTGTGTGTGTGTGTGTGTGTGTGTGTGTGTGTGCGTGGTTCACGGACACCCTCATCAACGAGTGGTGGTACGTCCACCGGAAAAATCTGGGCTAACATCCCGCGACCTACTGCAAGACCTGACCCCAAGAGCTTTCGGGAGTTGACCCTATGACCTCCCATTTGGCAAGGCCCCGACTTGACCGATTGAGCTAACACTTAGGGCTTAGTCATAATTTATAATTAAATAGTATAATATGATTAATATTATTGGACAAAAATATATGGTCCAACTGTGAGGAGCATTGTGACAATATATGTACACTTCTCATTGTATTAGACAATCATCTCTCAGAGTGCGATATCCATCCAACGAAATGTACTCCCAGAGGCCATTGTGGGATTGATTTTTTTTTTTCTTTCAGTGGAAAAATGGTGATATATTTTCTTAGCCCTTAGTGTTTTGCTTCCCTAAGGTTTTAATATTACTCACAGCGAGCACCTTCATTCAACCATGTTAGGTACTCACCTTGAAAAGTTGAATCATTTTGTCTCCACAATCCCATATGATGTTGGATCAATCTCATGATCCAAAAAAAATAGGTCATAGTAGGGATGAACTTTTATTGTGGGCAAAAAGAATATCCAAATTTAATGAACATGACTCTTTTAGCACAAGCAATAAGGATATTTTTCACACTCATTTTTTTTTCATAAGTTATCTATAGCTTGATATTTTTAACATGTAACATAGTTGGTATGATTGTTCCTAAGTTTTTGTTGAATGTTGAATACTAAGTTCCTAAGGTGTTATTTTCTATGGTGATGTTTTATTTGTTTTGTTTGTACAGGTCATCTAGTCGCATAATGGCCACTATCAAATGTTGAGGTATATGCTCTATAAATATTTTATATTCTACTTTATTTTATATTCAAGTATTCATCGTCTTTCATGTCTTATACTCTGCATTGTATCTTCTTTCATTTTCAGGAGAGGGACTCAATATTGATGGTAAGAAGCAGCAATTGAAGAAAGATGAGAACAATAACACTCGAGTGACAATTGCAAAATGAGAGATAAAAGAGAATCTATCTAGTGATACTATTAGAGCCATTATCTTACATAAGACACACTCATAGAGATTGATGGTCAAGCCTTCAGAGTTGGTGAATTCACTTGCAATGTTTTGGAAACACAACGATAATGTTTTGAAATGATAAAACAATATTTCATGTGTAAGTTATAGTCCAACCAATATTAAGTTGGAAACTCATATTGTAATACTTGATATTTTATATATAAAATTTATATGGTTGAAATTATTTTTATCTGCACTTGATATTATTTAATCTCGTAATTACCATATGTAACTTTGTGTTATCATATTAGATAAGCATGCAGATTGTATGACATTTTTCTTAAAATCTAGTCACAAAATCATACTAATTAATTTATGTTGATTAATAATAAACACATAAAATCAATCTAAAACTACTAAATTAGTAGTTTATATTAATTAATGATGAACACGAATAAAATGAATATATGATTGAATTAGTCGTTTATA
Source organism: Pinus taeda (assembly GCA_000404065.3). Classification (NCBI taxonomy): domain Eukaryota; kingdom Viridiplantae; phylum Streptophyta; class Pinopsida; order Pinales; family Pinaceae; genus Pinus; species Pinus taeda. Next base: position 139,400 of record APFE030024416.1, read on the forward strand.
ATGATTATGAATGAAATTAAATGAAATGAATAGAAACTACTAAATCAGTCATTTATATAATGAATATGAAAATACCATAAAAGGATAAATGACTACTGCAAATGATAAATTTTTTTATTAAAATGATCACTAAATGTTTGCACATATATGACTATTAGTAGCTAATTTACAGTATCTTATAACACGACTAAAATTTAGTCATATTTCTTTGGTCATTAATTGGTTTTAAATTATGACTAAATTTGCATATATATGAATTTATAAGCTAATTTACAGTATCTTATAACACGAGCAACATTTTGGTCATATTTATTTGGTCATTAATTGGTTTTCTCAAGGATTTATATAGTAATATATTTTGTTGTATATTTGGTCATTAATTACGACAATAAATGACTAAACCAATGAGAAATTAATGACCAAATTTATGACTAAATATACTACTAGATGGTAAAATTGAGGATAACCAATTAATGACTTAGATAAAAATGATTGGTTTTATGAGTTTGATGGAAAAAATATGGCTTGGAGTACTGCAGGATTCTATAAGGGTTTGGGTTAAACCCTAGGTTTTACTGCAGCCTTTTTACCATTACTACGCAGCGTACCCGTCGCCGACAGTTAGCATCCACCTTCCCCGTTTCTGGCTCGTCCGTCATTTTCAGGAATGTATACTTCAGCTGGTATATTGGAGGAAACGATGGAAATTGAGGAGGTCGACTATATTGAGGCCCCGCAGCCTGATCGTGTCATTTTTGGGCGCCCTGATTTATCATCATCGGCAGTTGGCCCTAGTTTTCTATCGGGCCCTCTTCCGCCAATCGCGTCACTGGTGGTCACCTTGCCGGACCACTATTCAACTCCTCCTCTCGCCGGGTCTATCTCCCTCGGATCCCCTGCTCTAGATATACCTCCGTTACCCCCTAGGACCCTTCATATTCTGTCCGCAATTTCGCCTCCATCACCCTCCTTCGACCGAAATCTGCCCATTTCATCTCTCTTTGCTTCGACATCTACAAGTTTTCATTCTTCGGTGACCCCAAATCCTTCTATCCCCCTATATTCGTCGTCGGGTTGCTTCGAGACTCCAACTTTCAAAGTCAAGTCGGCTAAATCCATCCCCCTAGATGGCTCCCCGGACCCTTTGACAGATCACCCATGAGCACCTCGTTCGGGGAAGAGAAAAACCAAGTGTGTGAAATCGACCTCAAAAGATATTTCAATCCATTTTAGTGAGACCTCTGCAACTCGGGAAGCAGCTATCATTGCTAGCACAATACTTGTTGGCCATGTTCGTGGTAGGGCATATTCAGCCACTTGACTCACTCTATGGGTTAAGGAAATCTGGTGGGGAATACTCAAAGATTTGCCTGAGGTTCAAGTTCTACCTAGAGGTTGTTTTTCCCTCCATTTTGCAAAAGAGAATTACATAGACTTGGTTCTTTCCAGATACTGGCACATTGAGATGACGCCATTCCTATTAAAGAGATGGTTCCCTCTTTTTGACCCTGAGCGAGAACAAATTGGGGCTGGTCCTCTATGGGTATGCTTGCCAGGGCTCCCTCTATAGTACTGGTGTGAGGAGGTTTTCATTCATAGAGGGAATGCCCTTGGGACATATCTTGACCATGATCGCTCTTTTGTGGAATCAAGGAATAGAACCTTGCCCATATTCTGGTACACTTGGACACTCGCAGGGGTTCGGAGGAGAAGATTACCTTGCATTGGGGGAAATACACCAAGATATAGATTTTGGATTAGGAAGGGGTTCCATTTCGATGTCGACGGTGCCACAAGGTGGGCCACATATTCAAGGATTGTCCCCTTAACAAGAAACTAGAGGGTTCCCCTATATCATCCACTGCACCTTCCAGGACCGTTTCACTGGCTATCCAGTGTTCACCTGCTCTGGGACCTACTCACTCGGTCATCAATCCTCATAAGATAGGGGACGAGGAACGCAGAACTCTCTCACCGCTGGTCACCAGGTCTTGGGCAGCAGCAGAAGATGCCAAAGCTTCGAGTACATCTCTCTCTCCTCCTATCTCTTATATTACTCATTGTCCCTCTTTGATTGCACCGTCCATCTCTTTCACTCATTACTCATTGTCCACCTCCCCTGTCATTGCACCATCTGCTCCCTCTCTGCATTCATTATCCACATCCTCCTCTTTACCATCTTCGACTAGGGTTTCAAAATATCATCATTACAATCTTTGTCCTCGTTTTCTATCTAGCGGTTTCCCAACGCATTTTATCGGATTGGGTCTTTCCATACCTGGTTCAGCCCCTCTGACTTCTAGCGAACGAAAATCTGATCTATCAAAGCTATTAGGCATGCTAGAGCTGAAGTCGCCTCTGGCCGCCAATCTACTCTTCATGGCTTTCTTAGAGTTGTGAACACCCCTGGTAGTTTTCCCACATGAAATGTATTTCCTTTAACTGCAGGGCCATGGCTAGTGCCTCTAAGAAACTAGCCTTGCGCGGATTGATTGAGATTGATCCTATAGACATTATATTGCTGCAAGAAACCCTAGGTTTGGCTGAACTCATTACCGACACTTCAAACTCTATCTCTTTGGGTTGGCACTTTTTTGCAATGGATTCTACAGGGAGATCCGGTGGCCTTACCATTGGATACAACCCCGAATCCATCAGATTTCAAGCATCTTGGGGACGTCATGGGTTTATGGGAATAGATCTCTTTTCGGCAGATCTCGGTACCAACCTAAGGGTCATTAACATCTACGGTCCATGTCAACAAAGGGAGCACTTCTGGCAGCACCTGCCCGGTCTCACCATTTTCTCAGCTGATCATATCATTATTGGGGGCAATTTCAATTTCTCCCTTGGATATGGTGAATCTTAGGGGTCAATTGCCCAAGTGGACTCCATCTCGAGCTCTATGACTGATCTTCTTGAGTGATTTAATCCGATAGATGTCCCTATGGACAAACCTCTCCCCACTTGGAGGAACAGAAGGGTGGGTGAGGCTGCCCTTGCTCGAAGACTAGACAGATTCATCATGAAAGGGTCCCTTATATAGCAGCTGCATCACTACAAACAATGGGTAGGAGCTGGAGGCATATCGGATCACTCCCCTATATATCTGGAGATCTTGGGACCATGCCACAAGCCTAAAGCCCCTTTCAAGTTTAATCATGTCTGGCTACAGGACCCATCTTATTTTCATATGGTAACGGATTTTTAGGCTGAAAATCTAATCGATAGATCAGAATCCTTGGCAAAAGGCTTCTGTTCCAACCTATCCAAGATCAATCACCTCTCTATCAATTGGGCCAGAGAAAAACATCAGAGGGAGAATTCGACTCTTCTACACATAGAATCAGAACTTTGCTCCCTACTTTATGAGCGAAATTTGGGGTTTATCACTGCTGAAGATAAATCTCACCTGGTGGAGCTTGAAAACTGGAAGACTCAGATATTAAAGGATAGAGAGGAATCTATCCGACTTCGAAGCAAAGCCATATGGTTGACAGCAGGGGATGACAACACTTGGCTTTTCCATAACTATGCTAAAGGCATAAAGGTCACAAACACCATCTGGAATCTTCTTCTACTTGATGGAGGAGTAGCTGATACTTTTAACAAGCTCTCCCACCTTGGCTCTACTCGTTTTAAGGACCTTTACAAAAATCTTCCTGGTTTGAATATTGCTAATATTATTAATATTGTTGGACACTTCCTTAGATTTGTAAATGAGGATGAGTCTGAGGCACTTTTTGACCCTGTGACATCTGGGGAGCTTGAGGGCACATTAAAATGGTTCAAAAAGGATAAGAGTCCAGGTCTGGATGGCTGGACCATCGAATTCTACCTTGCATTCTATGAGCTTCTAAGCCAAGACCTGCTGAGGGTTGTGGAAGAATGCAGAATATTTGGGTCTCTGTATAATGTCATCAACTCGACCTTTATTGCACTCATTCCAAAGTCAGACTCCCCAACCTGCTTCAATGATTACAGGCCCATATCACTGTGTAATTTTCTTTATAAGATCATCTCCGAGATCATTGCAAATCGTCTCTGCCCTATCATGTCTCGTCATATCGCCCCTCAACAATTTTCTTTTCTAGAACATCATCAGATTCATGAAGCTATTGGCTCGGCTCAGAAAGCCATTCATACTATCTGGACCAGACACCAAAAGGCCATCACCCTAAAGATTGATCTGGAAAAGGCATTTGACCATGTCAGTTGGCTTTACATTAAGATGCTTCTTATCCATCTGGGCTTCCCCCACAATTTCATCACCTAGATCATGCCCTATATCACCACACCCACTTTCAGTGTGCTTATCAATGGGTCTGCATCTCATTTTTTCCACTCCGAAAGAGGACTCAAACAGGGATGCCCCCTCTCTCCTCTCCTCAGCTCTCAGTCGATTGATAGCATCATCAAAGAGAGATGGTGATCTCTGTGGTCTCAATATATTTGATGACTACTTCCTCACCCATCTACTTTTCATGGATGATTTTCTTATTATTCTTGATGGTAGTATCAGGGATTCCCGCTCCTTCTCAAAGATTCTCTCTCTTTTCTCATCTGCCACTGGGATGTTAGCAAATCACTCTAAATTTACCATCACTTTTACTTGAACCTCCATCCATGAGTCTCATTTTGCTCACCGTTTGTTCCCATACTACATAAATCCACTAGATTGGGGTCTTAAATACCTGGGTTTTTGGATCAAGCCTATCATCTAGAAAATAGCTGATTGGATTTGGCTCGTTACAAAACTAGAGAAATAGCTCAACTTATGGAGCCACAGATATCTGTCCAGAGCTAGCAGACTTTTCTTGGTTAAATCTGTACTTGAGGCCATGCCTATCTATTGGATGGCACTCACTTGGATTCCTAGAAGCACCTTGGCTAGGCTACACCAAATCTATAACAGATATCTATGGAATGGGAACCAGGATAAACAGATATTTTCATGGGTTGGCTAGAACAAGATAGTGCTGCGCAAATAATGGGGAGGCTAGGGCCTAAAGGATCTGCCTTTATTTGCATAGGCTCTAGCTACAAAAATGGGGTGGACATTGTTGACTGGACAAAATCTTTGGACTACCATCTCATATCACAAATACATTTGGCCTCAGAATATTATGGATTGGATTTGGCTTCCAAGTTGGCCCAAAACTGGTATCTCATCTGTCTAGAAGGCACTTCTTCATTCACTACCTCTCATCAAGGATAATCTGGTTTGGAGAATAAAAGATGGATCTATGGCCCGCATAGGTTTAGATCCATGGATTGGAAGCAGTGGTAGACATCTATTATCCAGAAATCTTATTCAACATCTACATTCCCATGAGCTAAAGGTTCTAGCTAACATCGCGGACCCTCATAATACTACCATTTTTGCACAAAGATGGAAATCCGCACAACAGATTGATCTACCTCAATGTTGGCACCAAGAATGCCATGATTATATTACTGCACTTTCCGAATCTCACATTAGGATCAAAGAGGGCCCGGATGAACTCATATGGCATCATTCTGACAGCGGTTTATACTCTCCAAAGTCAGGATATTTAACATTGATTTCACACAAAGTTTCGGATTTGATTGCTTTCTGGTGGAAGGCAATTTGGAAACTCACAGCACCTCCTCGAATCATACTATTTTTCTAGTGCATATTAAAATACAAAGTCCCCACTGGTGAAAATCTTATGCACCGAGCTATTCACGGGCCTACTTGGTCTACACTATGCAAAAAATCAGCGGAATCAACATCACATCTTTTTTTGAAGTGTATAGTCGCGTTGAACTCATCACCCTTCGTCACCTCATGCATTTTTATTTGGGGCATAACTACATGAGCATTAATATTTATGGAGATTCGAAGATCATCATAGACTGGTTCAATAATGTTACTGCTTGTCACACTCACACACTCAGTAATATTTTGGATGAAATAAATATTTTTAAGGCTCATTTTAATGATATCACATGCAATCATATTTACAGGGAACATAACTGCAAAGCAGACGAGCTATCCAAGGTGGCCACGATACTTCCTAGAGGAGAGTGGATGATCCAAGAACAACGTGGGTCAAAGTCATACCAATACTATCACCGCCCTTACATAGACCCACATTACCACAGGGCTGAAAGCCCATGAACTGAATATCTAATATTTTTTGGAATTTCACACAGCTTTTTTATTATATTGGATAGAATATATATATGGCCCTGCGTGGAAAATATACACACTAAATAGAAGGACTGATCATGAACATCCAGCGTGATGCTTCTGGTAAATATACTGATATTTTATGAACTTTCCTCTAAGCCCTCAGAGGCTGACATATACTAGCATATGCATCTTGCATCTACAATATGTAATTTTTCAAAGTTAATGAAAGATTACGATTTTTCCAGTGGAAAAAGAAAAGACTAAGCTAAAAATGACTAAAAGTTGGTCACGCTATAAGTTAGTGTAAATTAGGTACTATTGGTCACCAACTAAAAAATGGTCATTTATATGCAAATTTTAGTTGTTGTTTTAGTAACTAATTGGTCATTTTATACCAATGATAAGTAAAAATTCAGTCTCAACGTTAAAATCAAAATCTAGAAATCTTAGCACCCCTTAACCCAAATTTCATATGCTTACCCTCTTGTTCTATTTCATATTTTTTAACTATTATTCTACAGGATACTTAACCTTAATGCCTTAGTTATAAATCTATTTCTTAAAAATAATAATAAAACTTAAAATTAGACATAATAAATATAAATTAAAATAATAATTAAACTACATTGATCATCCTTGAAATTATAAAATACATTAATGTTTAATATTACTTCAAATTATTAATCATATTATTCACTTTATGATCTCAACATATAATTTATTTATCATAAGATCACTTAACCTTAATCCCTCATTTAGAATATAATTCTTGATAACAAATTTAAAAATAGAAAATAATAATAAAAAATTCATGAAATAATACATTAATTATTTATCATAGTATTAATCATATTATTCATTCATTTAGTAATCTCAAATACTTTTATTTAAATACATTACTTTTAATTACAAATCATAGTCTAAATATTCCCTTTGTTGGCCATTCTCCATTATAATCATTTTCTTTGTTGGCCTTTTTATTACCCAATTACCATTTTCCTATTAATACCTAGGTGGATGAGTTTTCCTCACACACTTTTATCTTGATGATGAACCTTAGTTGCAGGTTCAAAATGTCGATTCTCAAGTCAATATGGATGGGATTTATCTCAAATAATCACTACAATAATCCTCTATAATACTAAGATTGTGTAGAGCTCACATAACAAATTGGTGATTCCAACAATTTTCTATCGGATTCTTGGCAATTTCCATCAAAAAGTATCTTTGGAAAACCTTCAAAACGTGTAAAAATTAAACTACAATTGTAATATATGTGTGTGTATGTGTTACAGAAATTATTTCAATTTTTTAAATGTTCTTATTTAAAAATTGATATTATTTATTTTATACAAATTTTTAATTAGCATTAAATTATATATAGTGGGGTAAACACCCATGGGGGATTCAAACCGATGACTTTTTCGCATGGACTACCTTAGAAAAAACCCATTGACCATCAATTCAAAGCCCCATGGACAATATATTATATATTTAAATATATTTAAAATGTTACTTTTAAATGTTTTTATAGGTCATGTTGAAGAAGCTTTTTCGTTAAAAAAAAATTGTGGGGTAAATAGTGTTTTCCTTCAAAATTGGAGATTACAAGATAAAATTATAAATTCTAAGTTAGTTGCTCACTAGGGAGACCAAATAAAATCCAAAATTGACTCTACATAGAGAGGTAAGAGGTAACTAAGTGCTAGGAGAAACAAAGTTTACCATACAAAAACTGATAGGTTGGCCTAATCAACTGTGTAAATATATAGTGGGAACAAATGTCCAATATATCATAGTCATGATATACATTAGACAAAAGGATTATAGTCCATTGTTGTAATTTGGATGGGATATTTGTTGTCCTAGGTGGTGCCTCTTTCTAAGGGAGGGATGTTGAGATGTTGTTTAATGTGCTCCATCTATTGATCTAAGTCCTTCATGTGACGATACAGATGCTTAAGGGAATGGACGATATTTGCATGATGCTCGTGTCGGTCTAATAAAGTGTAGCCCAGGAGGAAATTCATGTGCTAATAGAGATAAAATATGTGCATATATTAATTAAACTAGTTGCAGTTGTGCCCAATCTCCAATATATAGTTTTCCCTCTGAACAAGAACCTTTGTATTTGAGAGGTGAAGCCAATGATAGGGGGATTTTCCCTCATCATAGGTTAGCACTTCCTGAATGGGGCTTAGTTTGAGGCCATGGAAGCAGGAGGTGGCTTCCTCTAGATTATAATGCTTATGTTTACTACCCCTATGGGCTCGCTCTTGGTAGTAGGTAGTGCCCTTGTGAACCTGAGTGTGTTCACGAGGCATGAGGAGGTGTCAAAGGGTATAAAAAATCTGAACAATAAGAGAGAAAAAGAAGGAATGTCAAACCAAGGGGAACACCACACTGTTAGTGCACATGGAGGAGGGTCGGCATGTCAAGAGTGAAAACCAATGATTAACACTAGCTATGTCACTAAAAAGAGAAATATTTGATTGCAAGAGAACACTAACAAAGGAATAGTGACTTCACTAGTAGAAAATGAACAATTAGTGACTAGGTGACTAAAAACATTAGTCACCACAGCTTTTCCAATTGAAATACTACCAAAAATGAGTAATCTTAAGTGACCGTACTAAAAACGACTAACATAAATCACTAATTTAGTCATGAGTTAAAATATGTGACTAGCTAATAAGTAATACAACTAAAAATGACTAACATGAATGACTAATTTAGTCTAAGAACAAAAATACAACTAGCTAACAAGTACTACAATAATATGAATATGTTTTTTATGTTAGTCATCTTAATTGTGTCAAGCAATCTAAACTTACAAATGATAGGGGATTGAAAGGTTGTTAAACATTGGTTGAAAGGTTATCCTTCCTTAAACACTTCTTCATCCTCACATGTTGTATAGTTGAGCCAAATTTTCACTATGTATCTCTAATAATTTGTAGTTTTAAAAATATATTCTTTAATAAAAAAAATATATTTTATTATTTTTTTTAAATCTATTCATTGAATTTAATTGGATCTGGTTCTAATTTGAAATTAATTTAAATGGAAATTTTAATTTTCAGGACTATATCAAATAAAAACTACTTAATTTCATATTAACTGATCTACATCCATCTTAACCCCATATTTATCAAGCGTTGAGAGGGGTCCAATCTCTCAAGGTGCAAACCTTTTTTTCTAGTGCAAAACTTAAGGATATGTTTTCACCTCAAGAGATTGGATCCTTCGCGAGACTTGATGGTTATACGGTTAATATGGATCTAGGTTGGTTATATAATACTATATAATATCTATATTTGTATTTGTGTCTCTTTTTTATTCCCTTTCTCTATCTCACCCCCCAAACATACACACACACTCTCCCCCTCTCTTCCCCTTCTCTATCTATCTCTCTCTTCCCCCTTCTCTCCCTCTTTATCTATATCCTTCTCTCTATTCCCTCCCACTCTCCACTCTCCCTCACTGTCTCTCCATGACTCCCTTGTCACCCCATCTCTCTCTCCACCTTTCTCCCTCTATGTTCTTCTTGTTCCCTCCATCTCCTACCCCCTCCCATTCCATCTCTCTCTCCTCATTTATATCTTCCTTCCTCTGTAACCTTTATCTCCCACCTCCCTCTATCTCTCGCCCCCAAATCACTCTCCCTCTCTCTCTCTCTTCCATCCAACTCTATCACTATCTCCCCCCTCCCTGTCCTTCTCCATCTCTATGTATCCATCTCTCTCCCTTCCCCCTCTCTCCCTATCTCTATTCTCTCCTCTTCTTTCTCTTCCCTCCTCTCCTCTCTTCCTCACTCTCTCTGCATCTCTTCTCACTCCTCTCTCTCCCAACCTCTATCTCTCTATGCATTTGTTCTTTCCTCCCTCTCTCTCTCCTCTCTCTTCCTTCATCTTGCTCCCTCTCTCTCCCCCCATCACTATCTCTTTCTCTCTCTCTATCCTCCAATTTTTTCATCGTCTTGCTCCTTCTCTCCACCCCCTCCCCATCTCTCTTAAATTTGATCACATTGTATTGTGCTTAAGAAATTATCTAAATTAGAAAAAATTAATTGTTTGTAAAATATTAAACCTATATTTTGGATCAATCATGTCAAAGAAAATAAAATAATGAAAAACTTTAAAAAATCATGCACTATATTTAATCTATTATAATTAGACAATTTGCTTGCTCTCATCCCTTGGATCCTTAGCTATTATGGACGATTGTCAGTTATTTATATATATAAAGAACCAACATAGATCCATCTTAGCTTAATTTTATTAAAACCTTATTTTAATATCTATGAGAATACTTTTAGTAGTTGTGGGGATAGAGGGTTTAGATATATCTCAAATTGTAACATTTTCCCTTTAGATTCAATTAAAAAAATGCTGTAAAACTAAGTTAAAATAAAATATTTTTACTATGAAATAAGTTATGGGTTTTTCGCATGTGGTATTGATAACCCATGGTATTGTAACAAAGTGGATTTACAAGTTAATATCCATGGTAAAGTGAGGGTGAATATCCATGGTTAACAATCTTGTCATATTGTTAGAAAATATTTGATTACCTTATTTTAATTTCTATGGGAATATTTTTAGTAGTCGTGGGGATAGAGGGTTTAGATATATCTCAAATTGTAACATTTTCCCTTTTAGATTCAATAAAAAAAACTTGTAAAACTAAATTAAAATAAAATATTTTTACTATGAAATAAGTTATGGTTTTCTGGCATGTCGTATTGATAATCCATGGTATTGGCCCATGGTATAGTAACAAAGTGGATTTTCAAGTGAATATCCATGGTAAAGTGAGGGTGAATATCCATGGTTAACAATCTTGTCATGTTGTTATAAAATATTTGATTATGGAATAATTTATTTTTTTTTGGGCATGTGGCTCTATTGTTATAAAATATTTTGATTGTGAAATAATTTATGTTTTTTGGGCATGTGGTATTGATAATCCACGGATTTTTTACAAGTTAATAATAGTTACTGTAATGTGGGGGTGAATAATATCTATGGTTTAAGAATCTTGTCATATTTCCGTAAATATTTTAGTTGTGAAATAAGTTATGGTTTTTGGACTTGTAGTATTGATAAGTCATGGTATTGGCCCATGCTATTGGTTGTAAAATATTAAACCTATATTTTGGATCAATCATGTCAAAGAAAATAAAATAATGAAAAGCTTTATAAAAAATCATGCACTATATTTAATCTATTATAATTAGTCAATGTGCTTGCTCTTGTCCCCCCTTGGATCCTTAGGTAAGATAGATCTATATCGATTCTTTATATATATAAAGAACCCACATAGATCCATCTTAGGTTAATTTTATTAAACCTTAATTTTATTAAAACCTTAATTTAATTTCCAAGGGAATATTTTTAGTAGTCGTGAGGATGGAGGGTTTAGATATATATCAAATTGTAACATTTTCCCTTTTAGATTCAATTAAATAAATGTTGTAAAATTAAATTAGAATAAAATATTTTTACTATGAAATAAGTTATGGTTTTTTGACATATGGCATTGATAAGCCATGGTATTGTAACAAAGTGGATTTACAAGTTAATATCCATGGTAAAGTGAGGGTGAATATCCATGGTTACAATCTTGTCATATTGTTATAAAATATTTTATTGTGAAATAATTTATGTTTTTTTGGCATGTGGCATTGATAATCCATGGTATTGACACATGGTATTGTAACACAGGCTATTTTTACAAGTTAATAATATCTATCGTAATGTGGGGGTGAATATCTACGGGTAAGAATTTTGTCATATTGTTGTAAGATATTTTGGTTGTGAAATAAGTTATGTTTTTGGACTTGTAGTATTGATAAGCCATGGTATCGGCCCATGGTATTGCAAGAAAGCATATTCAAAGTTAATAACAAAATCAAAATATAACAAATTAAATTTTATTATTTTTATTAATTTAACCTTTTATATATTAATTGACAATCATATTTAAAATGTTTGCACTCATCCCAATATCATTTTTAACTTCTTCTCTTCTTTTTAATTTGCGTCTTATGAAAAATAACAAATTTTATTGAAAACAAATCATTTAACCCACTTGTAATTTATATATTTTATTTTATATTATAACTATTTATTTTATTTTTTCTATTATAAATATTTTTTTATTATTCATTTCCTATTTAACGATGGACTCAAATAAAATATTCACAGATTACAACATCACATTTTAGCACTGTATTTTTCTATGCCTTGTCTATGTTTGTGTGGAAATTCTAGAAGAAGGAAGACCATCAACGTGATCTATGGATTTTTGCATGGGAAACATCTTAGGAGAGCATCAACGATTAGATGGAGTAAGGGAAAGGTCACTGTGCATGGATATTTTGGTAATTTGTACTTGGGTATGAATTTGGACTCTGTTCTTTCCTTAGATATTTTGGTAATTTGTACATAACAATGTAAACTTTGAAACGAGAACTCTTACCAAAAAGCCGTGTAAAAACATCAAAAACATTGCTAAAAATAAAAAGTGTTGATGCTATAATAACATTTTTTTAGGGTAAATTCTGTGAAAAAACCAAATTTTTATGCAAAAATTGTCCAAAAACAAAAGGTGTTGATGTTGGAATAACACTTTTTTTTTTCAATGGTAAATTTTGTGCAAAAAACACTCTCAAAACGAAAAGTGATAATGCTGGGATAACACTTTTGTTTCAAGGGTAAAATTTCAACATTTCGAAATAATGGCGTAAAATATTTTATAATGACCCTGAAAAACATTAAAATTTCAAAAGAATAATGAAAACACAGAATTAAAAATAAAAACAAAAATAAAAACAATGAAAAAAATAAAAACAAAAGTTAAAAAAATAGCAAAACGTAAATAAAAATATGTATTAAAAACAAGCCATAAAATTAACAAT
>APFE030024416.1:162362-174282 GCA_000404065.3 Pinus taeda
AAAATCTATAATCCATGCATCAGGAGAAGAATTAATTGCAACTAAAGCATGAAAATTATTACCTCTCCCATGTGGCAGATCCTCAGTTTTCTTCTTGGCGCCCTGAGGGATGCGATCCCCAAGGTTGTTCTTCTGAAGGATTTCTGCCATTTGGTCAATTTGTTTCTTCATGCAAGAAGATTCTGGATGGAATCCTCTTTGACAGTAGGTGCATCTGTTTCCTTTCTTCCCTTTCTCATTTCTCGAGCCGAAGGAGTCATTGAAGGGCTTGGTGTACCCTTCCTTCTTTGGATGGGAATGCGCTTTTCCCTTGTCTTTTTGCTACTGATTTTCATGAATTGAATCAGATCTGTGATGTTTATTATGGATGCTATCATGCACAGAAAGTGCATGCACTTTTGGAGGTTTTATTTTCCCCATGCCAATGAGTTTATCTTGCTCAAAAATAAGGGACTCCATAAATTCTTTGAGAGAAGGCATACTGTAGGATTTACCTGTTGCGAGCCTTACTGAATGAAATGTAGACACAAAGATAGAGTATTCCAGTCTTAGCTTTGACATAATAGAGAGAATTTGGCGACTCTCCTCCTTAGATTTATCAATTCCACAACCCTTGAGTTGCAGCAATAGATCATTATATTTGGTGAAGAAGTCTTGAATTCTATCATAGTTTCGTGGATCCAATGGTAGCAACTCCACTTCAAGCATATGTCCTTTCATCGCATCCTATTTCCCGTAGAGATCTTCAACCTTTTTCCAAATCTCATTGGGAGTATTACAGGCAGATAGATGAAACTGCAACTCTGGAGAGATGCACATGCATATGGATCCATGGGCCTCATCCATACGGTTGAGGTACTTGGATTTCTCCATGGCTGAAGTGGGTTCCACTTCTGTAGCCATGGTAATCCTGTACAACCCTTTTTGACGAAGGTATTGAGCCATTTGGTCCTTCCATTCGTGATATTTGTACGGTGTTAGGACCGATGCTTTGGGAAACTCCATTTTTCTGTCAATCTTCGATCCCCGAGCTATAATACCTGCAAAATAAAGTACTGGTGCCCCTTTTATCAAGCAACCTGTGGGCTCTGATACCATGTAAATGTGTTAGAAAACCTGCACAGATGAATCTAGCTAGTAAAGGTTGAACACACAACTTTGCAGAGCAAAAACACTAAAAGAAAATCAAAAGAAGAAAAGAATGATTCATTAGAAAATATGTTACAATGCTCATGATATAGCATTCTGGGTGAAGATCCCAAGGTAATGCACTATAGTGGTGATCAATGAGAAGACTCAACACCTACAACAAGTTTCAGAGATAACTAGTTAATTATGGAGTTAAAGGAGCAAATCAAGGAGTAAATCATGTAAAAGGAATCTTGCATGCAATCCCATGCTCTAACTAAGAGTCCGCATGTAGATGTGTAGTAGTTGCATGTAGTCGCATGCTCTAACTAAGAGTCCGCATGTAGGTGTGTAGTAGTTCCAACAGAGTGAAGCAGGCGGTGGCGATCAAGAAAAGGATGGGGGCGTCCAATCTCTGCCTTCACTTTCACAACTGCTTCATCAATGTAACAAAGTGAAACCAGGATTTCATTCAGCTGATCATAACTGACTTGTCCATGGCCCCGTTTAATTCATGATGTTGAATTTTGTTGCAGGGTTGCGATGGCTCCATACAATTGGATGACAACTCCACATTTACCGGAGAAAAGACTGCAGCCCCAAATAATAATTCGATGAGAGGATTCGACATAATAGACACCATCAAATCTCAACTGGAGGCAGCCTACTGTAGTGTCGTGTCGTGTGTAGACATTCTTGCCATTGTTGCCCGTGATTCAGTCGTGAAAGTATTAATTTCTCCCTTATCTCCTTGATTATTTAACTAAATACAATATCTCGTCCCATAGAATCAAATAATGTTGTTTTCTCATGTGTGATTGCAATTTGGTAGCTGGGAGGACCAACATGGACGGTATTTCTGGGAAGGCGTGACTCGACGACTGCTAGTTTTAGCGCTACGAACAATGACATTCCACCTCCCACTTCAAGTCTCAACAAACTTATCTCATCTTTTCAAACTCATGGACTGTCTACCAAAGATATGGTTACACTCTCAGGTATATTATTACTCATTCTCACTTAACATAACATAGAGAAACTTTAACATAAAGAATGTATAACTATAACATATAAGAAGGTATATTATTATTCATTCCGTAATGAAACCATAGTATATACAATTTTTTAATGTATCATTCATAGCATATATAATTTTTTAGTGTATCGTTCAGTTTGAGTGGGCTTATTAATAAAAATACTTATAGCAATTGAGCCATCATTGCCTTTGTCTAGCCATTATCATGTGGTTTTTATTTGTGTAGGTTCCCATACTATTGGTCAAGCGCAATGCACTTCTTTCAGAGCTCGCATCTACAATGAAACCAACACTGACTCTTCATTCGCCACTTCTCTGAAGGAAAGTTGTCCAAGCGTTGGTGGCAACAACAACCTCTCGCCCTTGGATGTGGCCACCCCAACCATATTTGACAGTGACTATTACAGTAATTTGAGAAGCCAAAAAGGGCTTCTCCACTCCGACCAGTAACTATTTAATGGAGGTTCCACAGATTCTCAGGTTACTACCTACAACACTGATCAGAACACCTTCTTTACCGACTTCGCAACTGCCATGGTGAATATGGGCAATACTAGTCCTCTCACTAGCAACAGCGGAGAAATCTGCAAAAGCTGACAGAAGTCCATTAATATCACAAAACATTATGTCCTCCCGACTTTTCGATTATGTCCTCCTTGCTTTTCTAGTAATGTTTTCATTGTACCAGACCGATTGGTCTAATATATTGAAAGTAATCAATAAACTAATAAATAGATGACCCAAGATAGCACGTGTGATATTTGGCATGTTGAATGGCAGTTTAAACTACGTTAAAGCGGAGTAGGCTAGTGAGAAATCGTACTAAATAAGAACAAACCCTGAGGTGATCGATCTACTTTTAGGCCGGGTTTAAGCACCCTGCGGCAGAAATAAGTGCATGGACACCTTTCTTTCTAGATTCAAGATTCAATTATATCTATGTATTTTGCATAAATGTCCCGGTATAGGCTAATTATTTTAGTTGTAATGATATCAGTTTAGGCAGTGTCTAGATAGTATCTCGAACTAAATAATTATATTATTAAAATGGAAAAATTATTTATATGTTTGTTTTATTTTCAAATTGATTATAATAATTATGTTTTAAAATTATTTTTGTTTGGTTAAGAGCTCATTTTCCTCGGATACAAGGAAACAGGTTAATGTCCCATGACCCAGAGGGCATCTGGCAGGAGTGAAAGCCTGCCCCCTTATGGACCATCAGTAGGTTATTCCAGGTGGTGTAACGTGGTTTTCCTTGACCTAGCCTAGATCTGTCTTAACTTTGAATCTATCAACCCCCGAGAGGGATCAAATCTCTTGAGGTGCAAACCTATTTTTTGAGTGCAAAACTTTGTTAAAGAAAGAAGAATCAAATTTATTAATTAATCCTAGACAGCTCACAGGTGTGGAACACCACCTGGAGACTGCCTCTGCAGAACTCGTTTTGTCGTTACAATCATTACATTAGA
Organism: Pinus taeda; assembly: GCA_000404065.3. Taxonomy (NCBI): domain Eukaryota; kingdom Viridiplantae; phylum Streptophyta; class Pinopsida; order Pinales; family Pinaceae; genus Pinus; species Pinus taeda. The sequence continues at coordinate 165,999 of APFE030024416.1, forward strand.
AATATATAATTTACACACAATTAGGGAAGTGGAAACAACACCTTAGAAATGAGGGACAAGCTCCCAATCTAAGGTTCGGTTGAACTGTCACTCCATTAATACATTTCATCATTAGTCTCAACACTCCCCCTTAATGGAGAAATGGATCCACACATATGCCTAACACTTCCAAAACACAATTCAAACTTGATTCTACAAAGAGGTTTGGTAAAAATTTCAGCAGCATTGTCGCAACTATTACAATACTCAATATTGATTTCTTTTGACTGAACTTTCTCCCTGACAAAATGAAACTGTGTATCGATATGCTTTGTGTTCTTATGAAATACTAGATTATTTGAAAGTTTGATGGAGCTTTGGTAGTCGCATTTGATCACTATTGCAACCTTATGTTCTTCTCCAGCATCAAGGAGTCTCCTCAACCAAAGTGCTTCACATGTTACTGCACACGTAGCTTGATATTCAACTTCCGTAGAAGACAAGGATACTCTGTTATGCTTTTTGCTGCTCCATGTAGTGACGTCGGATCCAATACTAAATGCATAGCCTGTTATGAATCATTTGTCATCTACATTTCCAGCCCAATCGAAGTCTGAAAAACTTGTCAATATAACATCACATGAATCAATATAAGCAATACAAAAATCTAAGTTTCCCTGGAGTTACCTTAAAACACCTTTTGCTGCAACCCAATGGCTCGCAAGGGGCTTTGACACAAATTGACTTAATGCAGTGACTGCATAAGCCAAATCTGGCCTAGTTGTAGTTAAGTAGATTAGACTCCCATCCAGCTGTCTATACAAAGTTGTATCTACCTCCTTAGATCCATCATCATTATGAAGTTTTATATTCTACTGTAAAGGTACTGTTGTAGCTTTGCACTGATCCATTCTGAACTTTTCCAGTAAGCACCTGACATACTTAATCTGTGACATAAAAGTTTGTCCAGAGTCCCTCTAGGCTTCCAAACCCAAACAATGATGTAGCTCTCCAAGGTCTTTCATCTCAAAGACTTGTGACATATGCTCCTTGATTTCGTTAATGAGATTATCAGCATTCTCTGTAATGATTAGATCATCTACATATAAAGAAAAAAAAAATTCTTCCCTCTTTATCAAACACAATATAAATATTAGGGTCATTTTTGCTTCTTTTATAACCATGCTGCAGGAAAAATGAATCAATTTTGTCATACCATGACCTGGGTGCCTGTTTTAGTCCATACAAAGATTTCTTCAACTTGCAAACTAAATGTTCTTCACCCTGTTTGACAAACCCCTCAGGTTGCACTAAGTAGACTTCTTCTTTTAAGTCCCCATTTAAAAAGCAGATTTAACATCTAGTTGGTGAATCATCCAATGGCTTTTGGTAACTAAAGCAATTATCATTTTGATTGTGTTTAGTTTAGCTACAGGGGAAAATTTTCATCATAATCTATACCTTCTTGTTGTGAAGACCCCTTTGCAACTAGCCTAGCTTTATATTTATCTATGCTCCCATCTGCTTTAAATTTAGGCTTATACAACCATTTCCATCCTATGGGTTGTTTTCCTTCAAGTAGTTTAACTAAATCCCAAGTTTTGTTTTTGAGGATTGACTCATATTCCTCTTCCATAGCAGCTCTCAATTCACTATATTGACTGACTTCCTTATAACTAGAGGGTTCAACAACATTCATCATACTAGTTATAAAAGCATTTTCCTTATATCTTGCTTGCAACTTAACCTTCCTACCTGATCTCTTGAGTGGTGGGGTAGCTTCAAACCTTGTCTGATCATCCTTTTGTGGACTTGGCTTGACAGCAACATAATCTTCTTCCCCTTCCTGCTGCTGCTGCTGCTTCTCATTGTTGTCACTTGATTCATCACTTCCTTCTTCCACCGACAACGACACGTGCCATTCTTCATTATCACTCTCATGGCTTCCATCATTAAGCTGCTCATGAAACACTACATCTCTGCTCACAAAACGTTTATGAGTAGGGGGATTAAACAGTTTGTAAGCCTTGAATTTTGTAAAATTCCCAACAAAAATACATTTGATGGCACTTGAATCCAGTGTCTTTCTATCTTCCTTTAGGACATGAGCAAAGGCTTTAGAGCCAAAAACTCTCAAATTCTTAACTGAAGGCCTATAGCCAAATAAAGCTTCAAAAGGAGTTTTGAAATCTTAAATTCTTGTTGGACTCTTATTCTTTAGATATATTGTTGTATTAATTGCTTCATCCCAAAACCCATTAGAATGATTCTTAACTTTTAACATATTGTGAGCACACTCCACAATGGTTCTGTTCTTCGTCTCTACAACCATGTTTGTTGAGGAGTGTGGGATACTATAAACTGTTGTTGTATCCCATGATCTTTGTAGTATTTGAGGACAAAAGCTTTCTTGTACTCTCCCCCTTGATCCGAGTAGAGAATCCTCATGCATTTACCTGTATGTTTTTCAACCATACTTTTGAACTCCTTGAAGTATTCAAAAGTGTGGCTCTTCTTCCTTAGGAAATACACCCAAGTAAATCTAGTACAGTCATCAATAAATAGTAAAAAATAGTGTGCACCACCTAATGACCTTATCTGCTTAGGCCCACATAAATATCTGTGTACCAACTCAAGTATATCTCTCCTCCTTCTATCACCATTCACAAGAAATTCATCTTTGTGCATCATTCCAAGAGCACATGCATCACAATCAATATGGACAGGCTTTAAAACAGGAAGACCTTTGACAATGCTTCTTTTCTATAATAGAAACAAATCATTGAAGTTAATATGGCCGAACCTCTGATGCCATAAGTCCACTTTAGTCGTGGCAGATGATGTCAATGCCTGATGTGGTGCACTTTTGACATTTAGCTTGTACAGTATTCCCACACGAATACCTGATGCAATAGGCTTCATACGATCCAACAGGTCTTTAATAACACAATATGATTTATAAAATTCTACCTTGAGATTTTGATCAGTTATCGTAGAGATAGAAATCATATTCTTTTTTATCCCAGGTACATATATTACATTATGAATATGTCTAATATTTCCATTAGGTAAAATAACACGAATATTACCATAACCTTTGATTTGGTACCCTCTATCATTGCCAATATAGATGTTTGCTCCACTGGTGGTCTCTTTGAAGTCTTAAAACCACTGTCTATTCCCTGTCATGTGGATGGATGCACCTAAGTCCAAAAACTAGGTATCTGATTCATCATCCTTTGCCAAAAATGTAGTGTTAGATATGAACAATATTAGGTTTTGACTCTATTCCTCATCAACAAAATGACTTGCATGTTGTTTATGTATCTTCCTGGCTTCATCAGACTTCTTCTTCATGCAATATCTAGCTATATGGCCAGTTCTACCACAATAAAAACATTTGGTCATAGAGTCATTTCTATTGAAAGACATACCTTGAGGTGGGGGCATCTTTTTCTGTGGGGTTGCATAGATCTTCTGTTTTGCATTTGGCTTTTCTCTAAAGGGCTTCTTCTTCGCCATTAAGGTCAGATCTGAACACTGAGGTTTATGAGTCAGCTGCCTTTCCTTCTCTTGCATGAGGATCCCTGTCAATTCTTCAAACACAAGTGCTTTTTCTCTTGCATTCAAGCCATGATGAACATCGGATACTCATCAATCATACCATTCATGGTAATCATGACCAAATGTGTATCTAACACAACTTCACCGATGTCACCTAGCTTGTTCTTGAGCTCCTTGATCTATGAAATAAATGCTACAACTGTCTCATTCTTGTCCATCTTGATGGAGAGAATCTTTCTCTTCAAGAACAACAATCAATTGGTGTTCTTGACCTCATAGAGATCCTTGAGTGTCTTCCATATTTCTAGTGTAGTCTTGCATCACGGATATGGGGAATAATGCAATCTTTGATTGACAATTTCAAGAGCCTTTTCACTTAGTCTCCCGCTTGTCCCAGTATTGGATTGTTACTATTGTTCCTTTTGCAAGCATGTTCGGCTTCACCTCATCATTATTCACAATTGCCCATGCATTGTGTCCCTAAAGTAGGGTTTGCAATTTAAATTTCCAACCAAAATAATTGGATCCATCCAGCTTGTTATTCTCATTGAGGTATGCTTTTTCTAATTGATTATTCATCTTGAATCATAAAAAAAATTCAACCCCAACAACTTAGAAAACAACCCCAGATCTTAAAAACTACTACAAATGCCAGATCCAATGAAAACTTCAATTAAAATTGAGCCCAAATCCCTTTTTTAAGAGATTTTTCCAAATTCCTTTTTAAAAAAAATAAATTCACCCCCTTTATCAAATAATGAGCCCCTTTTTTAATTAAATAATTAAATTAAAAAAAAAAAAATTAAAATCTTAATTTTAAAAAAAAAATCATTATCAGCGTAGACGGCCACAACTTTTCTCCAATCGTAGTATTCAATGAGTGATGCAATAGCATCGGCTTGAACAATGTCAGTATGAGGCAAGCAAATGAAATATGGGGACCGGTGGGCAGATAACAGAGGATCCATTACAGATAATGAAATCATTGGAACCTTTGAAGCATTACATAGATCTATCACGAACATGGCTTCTTGCGATGTTTGTGGTCCTATTATTGCTACCACTTCATGTTTTTTCAATAGATCCACAACTTCTTCTCCTCAACATTGTGTTACAGGATGATCACGATTTTCGAGCTACGTCCTCTTCTCACATGACAGACTCACAGCTTCTCACGACCCCTTTCTCCTCATTTTGTTCCGCTTCCACACCAGGAAGCCCAACTACCAGCCGCTTGGCAGTGGGGTCTCAAAGGTGAGAATTGTTGCCGACATAGCGAGTAAGTCCGACATAGAAAATCAAATAAATTGCAAGCAAATAATTGAGACTATTAGCATACGGACTCCACCTCGCAGGCAACTTGCAACAATCTGATCGTTGATCTCTGCACTTTCATGTTGGAGACTCCTCATGTAGTAGATCAATCGCAGAGCCTTCCTCCTCTTCACCGCAAACTCCACCAAAATTTGTTAGTTCCAATAGATGTTGGTTCTAAACCACCATTCGACAATCTGCCCTATGGAAAAACATATTTTCACAAGCCAACGGGATGGTTTTCAGATGGATAGCTTATCGTCGATTATATCACACAAGCCTTAGACATGCCACTCTTCTGAAAATGGCAACATCCTCCATTTACCAAGTGAGAACAAGTCAACCATAGCAATCAACGCTTCCCCTCCACTACGCATGGAGCTTAGATCCTCCATAGAGTCGACACCCTTTCAGTACTTCACGTATGTGTCGTTCTGGAAAATAAAATCCCGTAAGGGCAGGGCTGGATCGACGTGACTATGGCGCTGGATATCGCGTTGATCGCCCTTAAAAAACACGTTGGTCTAATTTCTACCTCTCAACCTTCACTATAACTCCTCCACTCAAGGTTACAGGAAGTCCTTAGCCCTGAAGCTTTGATACCATGTTAAAAACAAAAGAATCAAATTTATTAATTAAACATGGAAAGCTCATAGGTGTGGAACACCACTTGGAGATTGCCTCTACAAAACTCAGTCTGCCATTACAATCATTACATGAGAAATATATAATTTACACATAATTAGGGAAGTTGAAACAACACCCTAGAAATCATGAACAAACTCCTAATCTAAGGTTCGGTTAAACTATCACTCCATTAATACATTTCATCATTAATCTCAACAAACTTCAGGAAAGGTTTTCACCTCGAGAGATTTGATCTCTCTTAGTGCTTTATAGATCTAGAGTTAAGATGGATCTAGGCTGGTTTCATTGGTATGTGGGCAAGGGAAATCTATCAAAGATATGATTAATTTGATCAATAATATTTAAATACATGTAATATTAATATAATCATTTCAAATATGTTAAGATTATTCTAATTTTAAATTTTTTTACTTACCTAAATTTGTTGAGATGATAAATATTGTAATAACTTTAACGATGAAAATGATGAAATATAAATTTTGAATGCAAAGTGACAATGTAATAGTGATGAATGATAGAAAATGTGAATAATAAGAATGTAGTCAATTACAAAAAGGCTTTATTGTGATCAATGTCAAATTATTTTCTTCTACTATTATTATTGTCACCCTTATTAGTTTTGCCATCTTTTCATATCGATTATATGAAAAAGACAATTGGAATCGTAAACCATTTAAATCTTTAGCTCAAACTATTGTATTAAGCATCATACCTTGTCTCTCTTTCTCTCCAATATTAATAATTTGAATTACTATAACACACAAATCAAAGTACATGGCCAATAATTGTTTGTGCTACACTAAAATCAATGCACATTGTTAATCCAATCAATGTAAAATTAATGTACCATCATCCATCGAATTACATCAAATTAGAATTCAACATCCACACTGAAATCAATGCATTTAATGAAAGAAATAAAATAATATTAGAAACCAACTTCTACATTGAACCAATGCATCTAATGCAAACCATCAAATAAGATAAGAAAAATCAGCATCTACACTCAAATCAATGAATCTAGTGCAAGTAAGAAAATAGGATTAGAAACCAACATCTACACTGAAATCAATGCATTCAGTGGAAGCAATCAAATGGGATTAGAAATCAACGTCTACACTGAAATCAATGCATCTAGTGAAATCAATCAAATAGGATTAGAAATCACCAACTACATTGAAATGGATGCATTTAGTGAAAGCAGTCAATTAGGATTAGAAATCATTTATATTGAAATCAATGCATCTAGTGAAAGAAATAAAATATAATTAGAAATCAACATCTATTTTGAAATCAATTCATCTAGTGAAAGCAATCAAATAGGATTAGAAATCATCTACATTGAAATCAATGCATCTAGTACAAGCAATGAAATATCATTAGAAATCAACATCTACACTAAAATCAATGCATCTAGTGCGAGCAATCAAATAGGATTAGAAATCACCATCTACACTGAAATCAATGCATATAGTGCAATAAATATTATTCCCTCTCTCCCCCCTCCATCTATATCTATATCTCCCTCCATATCTCCTTCTATGTCTCTCCATCTCACCCCCCAAAGACACACACACTCTCACTCCATATTTATCAATGTCTTTGTATCTCCCTCTCTCCATCTCTCTCTACTTCCCTCTCTTCACCTTCCATAAATATCTCTATCTCCCTTTGTCTCTCTATATCACCCCAAAAACATACACTCTCTTTCTCCAATCTATCTATATATCCCTCCACCCTCCTCTCCCCCTCTCTCTATCTCTTTCCTCCTGTCGTCCCCTCTCCCTCTCTCTCCAACTTCCTTGTCACTCCCTTTCTCTCTCCGCCTTTATCTCTATATGCATTTCTTCTTACCTCCCTCTCTCCCCCCCTCCAAATTCATCTCTATTTCACTCCCTCTCTCCACTCTATCCACTCTCTCACATCCTCTCTCTTCCTTCCTCTCTCTCCCTTTCTCTCCCACCTCTTTCTCTCTCTCTCTCTTTACTCTCCAACTCTGTTACTATATCCCTCCCTCTCTTCTTCTCTCTCCTTTTCTCACCCTTATCTCTATCTCTCCTTCTTTGTATCTTTATCTTACCCCCAAAGATACACACACTCTCTCCATCTCTCCCTTGTCACTCCCTCTCTCTCTCTCTCCACTTCTCACTCTCTATGTCTTTCTTCTTCCCTCTGTGTCTCCCCTTCCAACTCCATATCTCTCTCTCTCTCGACCAAAATATGTTACTTTATCCCTCACTCTCTCCTTCTCTCCCCCTTCTCTCCTTCATTGTCTCTGTATATCACCCCTAAATATACACACTCTCTCTCCATTTCTCCCTTGTTACTCCCTCTTTCTCTCTCCACTTCTTACTTTCTATGTCTTTATTCTTCCCTCCCTCTCTCCCCCTCCAACTCCATATCTCTATCCATCCCTCTCTCCTCATGTCTCTCAAGTCCTCTCTCTCATATTTTCTCTCTCTCCCTTATCTCCTACCTCCCTCTCTCTTTCCCCATCTCTCTCTCTCTGTGCTCCAATCCTCTCATTATATCCCTCCCTCTCTCCTTCTCTCTCTTCCCTCTCCATCTTTGTGTCTCCCTCTCCCTCTCTTACCCTTCTCTACCTCTCACACTCCTCTTCGTCCCTCTCTCTTCATTCCTCCTCTCCCCTCTCCTTTAATTTATCTCCATCTCTCCTTTGTGACTCCCCCTATCTCTGCACCTCTATCACTCTATGTTTTTGTTTTTCACTCCCATATATATCTAGAGTTAATATATATCATGATATATTAGTATATAT
>APFE030024416.1:178954-214399 GCA_000404065.3 Pinus taeda
AACCCTGCTTTTTTATGGTTGTTTTAGTAATTAATAGATAGTGCAGGATTTGATATGTTTATAGATTCTTGACTAATAGAAATACGTTTGAAGGTTTACCACTGTCTTCTCCACACCAAAGTGATTTATTGTGTGAAAGTAATGTGCCTCCAGAATAAGACACAAATGTGCCCTAGGTATCAAAGGAGTGCATTATGGAGGTCGAATTCTAGAACTTGTTTACATATGATCAACATCTAGTATGTAGTGGTGAAGTTAGAATCATTCTTGTATAATTATGGCCATTTGGAGCTCTCATGCCCAAGAATAAAAAATTGTGTGTTTCCATAATTAGAGGTTGACTTAAGGAATGTACAATGTGGTTAGTGCTACCTTTCTTTTACTGATGGTCAAGTGAAATTGTTGTGGGTATGTGGACCATTATGATGGTTGTCATTCTTTAACTTTCCTTTTGTCTGCATGAGTTGTGGAGGCTTGTTATTGGTGTGGATGATTGTCTCCTTCCCCATAATATAATGCTTCCACTAATGGAATATATCTCTATGTCATAGGTGGGGTATCTCTGGATAGTATTAGTTAATGTTTCACTCTAATAGGCAACCAGCTTTACTTGTTGAGTGAGGAGTACATTAATATCATAGTTAGATGCATCTATCTCAATCTCAGATGGTTGTTGCATGTCTAGCAAGTTGAAGACTAGTGTAGAGTAGGGGCAACATTTCAGATGACATCAAATGCTTTTTATTCAAACCAAGAAAACCTTATTTAGTTCCACCCTTGGTCACTTTACTTAAGGGCCAAGCAAAAATGAGATAATCGCATCACTAACATTCAACAAAAGTCAACAATGTACAAGAGGTTGTAGAGCTCTATTAGGGTTAGGGTCATCTCGGATATCCAATCTAAAATGACTTTGATTTTTGCTAGGTCCACATGCACCCCATGTTCATTCACGGATATATATCTCAAATATTGGATTCACTACATGCTTGATTCATAAACTACTATTGATATTCCACGAGACAATTTGTCACAATAGATATAATAAACTTATGCTTAAAATCTGAAATCTACTTCTCATATTTTTGAATCTATAAATACTTGTTTATTGAGTATGCATGAAAATTGTAATTATACAAAAAATAGAGAAAAATGAATTAAAACTTACAAAAAAAAGGTTAAAATTTTAAAGTTTTAATTAGAAGTATTAAATATATGTTCAAATATACTAAGAAATAATATTCGTGCTAGTTACGTTTGAAGAAAGGTTTCCATTAAATTTATTTAGTTATTTGCATTTTATAAGTGGGAATTTGTAACTATGTACCTTATGAAAACGTATGATTTCCAATCCTAAGATTTTAATTCTTACTAACCCTATCCTAAGTCTATATGGGTTCATAAATCATTTAATTTATATGTCTTGACTAGTTTAATATTAAACTTCTTTATTTATCTATATAAAGCAATCAAATGCAAAAGAAAATGGAAGACATAGAAACTAATCTTTATTACCGTGGTCTCAAAAAAATTCTAGTTGAATATAACTTAAAGAGTGTAGAAGACACATGGGACAACTTTCTAATCAGAAACTTTTTCCAAGATCCACCAGAATTACCTGAAGGAAGTTCTGTGAAAAAGAGTAGGAGAAGGAAAACCAGTCTTACAATTCAAAACACTCCTACAACTTCAACAAAAGAAAATAGTGAACCTCTCTCTGAAACATTAACAGAGATCATAAAGTAGACAAAATGGAGGAGAAAGATGAAGGAAAAAGTTGAAGAAGTCGACAAAAATACTTCTGAACCTTCATCAGAGGATGAACAATTGCTTTTTGAGAGAATAGTCAACATTAGGGATCAGTTCAAGAAAGAAAGAAAAGGGGAAAGTAGACAAGTTATAGAGGAAGAAAACATGGGCTCCCAAAGTTTAAGGAGGAGTTCTAGACTCAAGGGCATAGTAAAGAAAACAAAATCAAAAGAGACTTCATTCATATATTTGGGAGAAGAAACTCCAACTTAGTCTCAAGACAATATCTCATTTGAGCAAAGCCCACAACACTCTCCTCAACAAAACTTTGAAAGCAGCCCAAAGAGAGTCTCTCCAGGCATTGACCCAATCCAATAGCAGATTTATGATTATATTGAGTAACTGGAGCAAAAGAATACATCAGTAGATCAAGGGACTTCATCCAACCCTGAGTAGCCAGTGACATCAAAAGAGACTTTGACTAGCTCACTTAAGTAGGAAATCTATGAGCTAGAGGTTTTAAATAGACATATTCAAAAGGAAAATGAAGCCTTAAAAGAACAAAACAAGCTAGATAAGATTATCCATGATAACACTATGCTTCATTTGGGTCTGTGGCATAAGAAGAACAAAAAATTAAAGAGGAAAAACAAGAAGCTAAATAGGGCTCTCATTAACCTCAAGTATAGATTCCTCATGAGGAAGCCTAGGATGGCAGTTGCAACAAAGAGAAGCAAGAAAAGGTTAGATGTTTTGGATGAAGTGTCAGAGAAAATGCAGTAAGAGGAGGATGTTTAAAATTTTGATTGCATGGGGACATGCAATAGTCTCACAGTGGGGGTATGTTGAGTTCGAAAACTGCCTCTCTCTTAAGCAAATTTCTCATCCTTCTTCCTTTGCTTTTCCATGAACAATGCATCCTTAATCATCAAAATCCATTGCACATTGCCTCAAGGAGTATATTTTAGTGATTTACAAGTTATATTGTTATGTTTGTTATTTGAATAGGTTTTTGGCTTTCAGCTATGGAACACAGCCACATTCCGCAGCTAATCGGTTGTTCCGCGGCCATCTCCATGCTTTTGTAGGTTACAGGTGTCAAGATAGGAAACAGACCACATGGGTACCTTGGAAAATGTCAGAACATGGATTGTATCCTATCCATTTGGCCTAGATCGATGAGGAGGACTCTGGTCAAAGGGAAGTCAACTGTAGGAGACCTATGGCAAGTAGGACTCTGTTTTCACATGATTCTCAGTGATGGATCCGAGGCAGACTCCTGAAGCCAAGGACTTCATCTGCCACCTGCACAAATAGAATCCAATAGTCACTATTAGAAGATTTATGTTTCAAGGCAATGAAGACAAGAATTCTGCATACACTACCTATCTACGTGTTTTGCTATAGCTAATTTCTCTCTTCAAAATAGTTGTATATTTTTCCTATAAATACCAGCGTGTAGAACGCAGAACAAGTTCACGTTTTTGCTTATGTAATAGAGCAAATTTCCCCTTTGTAGTGTGAAGAACTGATTTCTCTGTTTTAATACAAAAACTCTATTTTCACTCGATACGTGAAGTGCTTGTGAAGTGTTGATTTCATGTTGATAATCCGGGACCTTACAAAGGGCCTTTGCATGGTCAAGGGGACATTTTATTTTTGTTTTTTATATGATAGTTTAGTTGTACATTCACTGTGTTTTTCATTATGTTTATAATCATTTTCTAACTTTGTTTGTAAATGCACCTTGTGTTATCTTTTCACTAACTCAGAGTAGTTGAATTGCAGCGTAGAATTGTCCTTTGATTTTCATTGCTCTCTAAGTTTCTTATTAGTAGTTTTAAGTTGATTTCAGTAGCATAAATTAGGTCATTTTATTGTTGTTCATTAGTTTTCTAGATTTTAAATTAAGTTGTTCATTAGTTTTTAGCAACTCATGATATAAATGAATGTTTCCAAAAGCCTTTCAGTTGATGGTTAATCCTGAAACTAGGTGGTGAAATGTTGCATTTATGAATGAGTCTTTCATTACAATTGTTGTTCATTAGTTTTTGAGTTAAGTTGTTCAATTCCATTTCCTTATTAGTTTAAGTAACTCATGTTATAAATGAATATTTTCAGAAGCCTTTTAGTTGATGGTTAATCCTAAAACTAAGTGGTGAAATGTTTTATTTATGAATGAGTTTTTCCTTGCATTTTCATGTTTACTTTTGTTAGAATGATGAAGAATGAAATCTCTCAAGAATGCTATCACAAGGAGGTAGTGCTCTCTAAATTGTGTAGCAAAGTGATAGAAATACTTCATTTAGCTTTGCTTTCATAATAGAATAGTTGCAACTTCGTTCTCAATTATGGTTTTTCACTTAGCTCAGCTCATGTCTACTTTTATTAGAATGATGAAGAATCAAATCTCTCAAGAACGCTATCACAAGGAGGTAGTGTTCTCTAAATTGTATAGCAGAGTGACAAAAATACTTCATTTAGATTTGCTTTCATAATTATAACTTCATTTTCAGTTTTATCTTTTCACTTAAGTTTAGCTGCAGTTCCATCCTCATTTGTTCATTAAGCTTTAATTCTGCAATAGATTAGACAATAGAGGTAATTTTATTTCCATTTTTGGTTTATCATAGATAGTTGCAATCTCATTTTCTCATTTAAGCTTTGGTTTTGAATTGAGTAGATAGTAGTTTTAAGTTGTTTCAGTTCATGTTTTGGAAACAACCATAATAGCAAGAGGAGAAGCTTTGTTTTCATTTTCTTGTTCACAAAATTTACTTCCAAATTGACCTAAAAGCACTTTTAGCTCTCACTTCATTTCTATAGACTCTTAGTAGCAGTAGATTAATATTTTATAGACTACATTGCAAAACATTAGGAATCAAAAGAAAAAAACCCCAAAACAAACATAAAATTCAAAAATAGTGAAGTAAGAGGGTCATCTAGCACTTATAGTGCACTACACTTCATCAGTTTATGATACCCGGATTGATAATTTATGTAGCAATTTAGGACACTAAATTGACTGAACACGCATCAAGGAAGCCAAAAGCCACTCCCATAGGGGTTTTTGTATCGTCAGTGGAAGAAGCAGTTGTTGCCACACTTGAAGGAATGGCAGAAGCTATTGAAGAAAGAGAGGAACCTCTGGTCTTCTGACAAGGGGAATGAGACACCCTTGTGATCTTGGGATCAAACTCTGGTACAAGAGGCAGAGGGGAAGGAATCAGAGAGGCAAAGGCAGAGACAAACCAAAAAACTCAGAGCCAGAACCGTCAGATTCTGAAGAAGAGGAGGAGGACGAAGAAGAAGAAGATATGGTTGACCAAAATCTGGAATGGATGACTTAGGGACCATTAGGTCTCCCGGGTGCTTTGCACAAGATGCCAAAGTGAGTGGAGAAAATGAACATCAAGTTCAACCCTAACAACACAGTGAAGCTAGAAGACCATTTGGAAAACTTCTACCTGCAGTTGCAGACCCTTGAGGTACGGTATGACAACATAGCATGTAGAATGTTTCCATGTACCTTGGACGGTCGCGCAGCTGCATGGTATGATAGCCTTCCACCAAACTCCATATACAAATGGGGTGCATTCACATGCATGTTTCTTGAAAAATTTATTGATGACAAGACCGCAGCTATGTTACTCAAAGAATTTGGAAGCCTGAAGATGGAGGGGAAATAAAAGGAAAATATTTCAATCATAGGTTTACATGCATATTGAACAAGTTTGCAGCAGACACCAAACCTCATGACTCCATCACTGTTGATTACTACATGTCTGCAATGCCGACCAACATTTCACAGTTCGTCAAGCGAGCTGCAAAACCAAGTCTATTAGAAAACTGCAAATATACTATTTCTATTGAGAAAGACCTGCACATGATTAGAGTCATCAAGGATGATAAACTAGCAAAGGACTCCAAAGACACGAGAAAAAAGTCCCAGGCGATGGCGAGAAAAGGTAGAGACAAGGAAGTGAATGATATTGAAACCCTCACTCGCATCATCAAGAACTTAACAACAAAAGTGTTCGAGCTTAAACAATGAAAAATAGACACATCTCCAAGAAACCATCCACCCAGACAACGGCAAGGAAGCACATCATCAAGAAGCAACTGGTACACTCCAAAATTGTATAGAGCTCTATGTTCCACCTCGATCAATGATAAATTCTGAGTTATGTTCATTCCATGAAGAACACCATTTTGAGAACTTTTGTTTGGACTAGAAGCAAGCCACAAGCTATGTATGCAGTCATACATTTGATGTAGAAAACAATATGTAGGAGCAATCAGAAGACATGGATAATGATGAAGGTGTTGAACCTGATGAAGCATCAAGCTCTAGGCCTGTGGTGAACATGTATCAATGCTCGCAAGCAGCATTGATGGCAGACACCGAGAAACAACCCCCAAAGAAAAATGGCCTTTACAATCTTAGGATTAAAGGGGTTCCCCTTACACTTGGGGAAGCACAAGAAAAAATGAGATAGCTATTGAGGAAGGTTGATCCACCAGCCACCCCAAATCAGAAAACACAAAGCAAGTCTGGGAAGATAGCGGTGAACAAGAGTACGTCAATGAGTAGAAAACTATAGAACACTCCGTCGGACAACACGATCATCAATCCAACCCTGAACACCTCGGTGAGTCTTCGTCCTCTAGACTACAACATTGTAGATGACATGAAGAAAACTCACGCAAACATCAGTTTGTTCGAGTTAGCGAAGGTCTAGAGTCAGCGAGACATCTTGCTATGCACACTAGGATAGACAATAATGGACAGCGCAACCTCTACCAGCAAGGGAGCTAGCACACCTCCTAGATCACATTCCACTATGCTAAACACATTCTGGATGGAAGAATCAAACTTAGGTTGCCCTCCATTCCTAATCTCATTTGAAGGTTTCAACTATAATGTTCACAACTGCTTGGTTGATTCAGTGTGGTAGCCAACGTCATGCCACTCTCCATTGCTAAAACAATCAATGCAAAATGGAGCGATACATCAGCGTGGATCATCCAACTTGATCGAAAATATGTACCAGCCATCGATGAACTGTCAGATGTGATTATCCGACTATCTCATGACAGTCGAGTCCACCAATGCATCAACATAGTTGTTGTGGACATATTAGAAGCATATGGTTTACTACTCAGTAGGGACTGGTCCAACAAGCTAAACAAATATTTTGGTACAGACTGGTCACACATGTGGCTTCCCCACAAGGGAAAAAAAACCAAATATGAGTGTTATTTGAGAGGTATATGAAGCACAACGTCACTCCTATCAATTGCGAGAATGAACCATTGGCCTTCGTAGAACTTATGTTTGGCAACTGCCTCCTGGAAACAACGTTGGGGTTTTATACTGCATGGTTGGCTCCAACCTCACCAGACATGTAGTTGGGACTCCTTCCTTGCCCAACTGATGGTAATGAAACATTTACATTACATTGTACCAATAGTAGCAGTAGCAGTAGCAGTAATACAAGCGCATCAAACGGTCCATGTACAGACTAGCTATGGACCACGTACTTTGACAGATCAAAGACATAGGATGGCTCAGGAGCTGGGAGTGTCTTGATCAACCCATACAACAGGAAGCATTTGGTGTCAAGTCACTTGGAGTTCGAGTGCACGAAAAATGTTGCTGAGTATGAAGCACTCATGTTGGGCTTGCGAAAAGCCATCAACCTCAATGTGGTTGTGCTCAAAGTGGTAGGTGATTCAGAGATAGTGGTATGATAGGGACATAACACCATTCACTGTTTTCACCACATCTCAAAAGTTACTGGAAAGAGGTATGGTTACTTATATCTAACTTCCAAGCATTTAACATCACTGTGGTATGATGTATGTGTAATGTAACTACCAATGCTCTAGCAAACGCAGCTTCAAGAAAGTCACCTATAAGGGATATATTTACTATTGAGCTTTTGTACAAACCATCTATCTTGGATAACATAACTAAATTACACTTGTTTAATAATTATCAACATATACTACATTTCATGGCAAACCCTGAAGTCTTCAAAGATGCAACGATAAAAAATTACGAGAACGAGCACTCTCTGCAAGAGAAATTTGGTAATAGGAAAGGCCACCTTATCGCGAAGGGTGTGGCATCTTTGGAAAATATTTATGACTTGCAAGAACATTTTTAGTGGCTGAGGAATGAAAAAACCCACAACTCCACCATGATGCATGAACTGATTAACTTAGGAATAGAAGAAGATCTAAAGTTCGTCAATCTCGGCACATGCTGCACACAACAAGAGCCGCAAGCCTTTATCTGCCTATTCAAGCAGTACCAATATGTGTTCGTGTCGACCTATGATGATATGAAAACTGATGAAACATGGATAATCCAACACATCATTTCGATCAAAGAAGGGGTCAAGCCATATGACCAGAAGTTGAGGAAATTACACCCATCACTTGAACCCCTCATGCAAAAAGATCTTACCAAGTTGTTGGATGCACGGATCATATACAAGGTTTGTCATTCCATGTGGGTTTCAACCATTGTTCTTGTATGCAAGAAGTCCAAGGAAATTCTCTTGTGTGTTGATTTCCGGAACGTGAACCCCACCTCGAACAAAGACAACTACCCCATGCCATCTATGGACCACATTCTGCAAATAATATCTGGGGCACAAATGTTTTCCCTACTTGATGGTTTTTCAGGACACAATCAAGTTCTGGTAGTAGAACCTAACAGACTTAAGACTAACTTCTGTATCAAGTGGGGTATGCTCACTTACAGACGAATGTCGTTTGGTCTTGTGAATGTAGGTGAGACCTTTGAGTGTGCCATCGACATTGCTTTTCGTGGACTCATCAAGCAAAGCGTAGTGGCATACCGTGATGATGTGAATGTGTTCTCAAGAAGACGTGAGGACCACATACTCCATATGAAGAAATTTTTTGAGCAATGTCGAAAATATGGGATTTTCTTGAATTCCAAGAAAAGTGTATTTGCAGTGTCTAAGAGGAACCTTCTCAAACACATTGTCTCCAAAAGTAGGATCAAGGTGGATCTAGAACGGGTTTGGCCTATTACACATATCCCTCTCCCAGCCAACAAGAAAGCCATGCAGTCCTTCCTGGGTAAGATAAAATTCCTCCAGAAGTTCATCTCAGATTATGCATAGATAGTCAAGCCCATTCACGACATGATTGAGAAAGATGCAGTCTACATCTTGGGCAAGAGGGAAAAGTATGCATTTGCTCCGATCAAGAATGACATTGCAGAAGTGCCTACACTTTATAGCCGAGACTTCAAGAAGGATTTCCTGCTATGCACCTTCGCCTCCTCTAATTCGATTGCTACAATACTCACTCAGAAGGATGAGATGAACATTGAACGTCCCATCTCCTTCATGAGCGCAAGAATGTAGGGACCATAACTCAACTACCCCATCATTGACAAGCTAGCATATGCAGTTTATAAGGCAGTGAAATACTTCAGGCCCTACTTGCTGAAGAACCGCTGCATAGTCTACATCCCTCACCCAGTAGTCTGCACATTGCTTGTAGAACAAGAACAGGGTGTACGACGTGTGAACTGGATGAAAAGCTTGCAAGAGTATGATCTTGAAATCAAGCTAGTTCACACGATCAAAGGACATGGGCTTTGCAGACTTGCAGCTGAAGCAGTACATGCACTGAAGAGCAAAGAAGAGCTCGCCGACTGGGAGAAGGAAGTTGATATGTATGACATAAGGCGAGCAACACCCACCAAAGATGGAACCTCTTGGTATGCAAATGTGTGCCAGTACTTTGAGCAGAACAGCATACCCTCTCACTTCTCCATCAGACAGAAGAGGGCACTGCACCTTAAAGATTTAGCATATGAGTCAGTGCACAAAGTGATTCACATGAAGCATAACCACTGAGTTTTGCTCAGGTGCATGGAGGCACATGAATCAGGGAAGGTATTACAAGATCTGCATGATGGACCTGTTGGGGGTCACTTTGTGGGAAACACCACTGCACACAAAGTTATGTGATCCAGTTTCTACTAGTCCACATTATTCAAGGATGCACATGCTTATGCTCGCAAGTGCTTGGTCTGTCAGTGATCCGCCAACATAACATGAAGGTCAGCAGCCCCACTGCACCCTGTTGTAGTGACTGAACCGTTCCAACAATGGGGCCTAGACATCATTGGGGAGACTTTCCCACATTTTTTAAAACAATAACACTACATTCTAACAACAACTTATTACTTCACACAGTGGACAGAAGCAGCTTTGCTCAAACAAGCGAATGACCAGGAGGTTATCAGCTTCCTCCAGTAGAACATCATCTCATGCTTCGGTGTTCCAGTATCACTTTTTTTTATAATTCAATGTACTTTTCGTCTTTAAAGCTTTATGATTTTACATTACAAAATGGTATTGTGCTGAAACACTCATCCAACTACTATCTACAAGGAAACAGTCTAGTATAATCAATGAATAAAAATGTCATCTGCATAATCAAAAGGATAATTTTCTTTGAGCAGCGAAACTGGCATACCTCTCTAATGAATTCACTATGGGCCAACCGCGTAACACCCAAACCCTCTCTGAATACTTCACCATACTTCCTGGTCTATGGTAAAGAAGACATCCTTCTACCTAATATCTACTTGCGTGCATTTCAGCTATCCCAAGAATCCCAAGGCAAGCCTTACTAGCTAGTTTAGCATAGGATGGATACACTTCACAAGCTCCAAGAAGAAAGGATGAAAGAAAAAGAAAATTTTACACTCCACTAGAACCGTATCAAGAGATGGTTCGATAAGAAGTCTATAGGAAAAGCTAACTTCAATGTTGGTGACCTGGTTCTGAAATGGGATAAGTCCCACGAAGAAAAAGGCAAGCATATGAAGTTCTAGTGCCTGTGGATTGGTCCGTACACATTCCATGAGAATCATGGCCCACACACGTATCGTCTACAATCACTAGAAGGGAGGATAGATAACCTCCTTTTCAACGACCAAGATCTCAAGCACTGCTTCCAGTAGGTTGGGCTGCACCCTGTGCCATGTCCGTAGTTTGCTTGCTACCTCTTGGTTTCATTTTGTTTGCCTTTCTTACTATCTTTGTTTTCATTTTGTTTTATTTAATTACTATTTTTGTCTTCGTTTGTTTGGTTTTCTTAATACCTTGCGATTTTTGTTTCCGAAAATAAGTGTTGCCATCTACAGAGTTCTAGCTTTTGAATAAATATGTGGCTGAGATATGAAGAGACTTGTGACACTCTAGCACTTGGCCAATATTGTGTATGTCTTATCTGTGCTTAGTTATAACCTTCAGCCGATGGAGTCTTGATGGAAAATATGAGCCATCTGCAAGGGGAGTTTTAGTCCAACCATGAACTTGTGTCCACACTGGGAAACCTCAGTAGTCAAGCTCATCCAACTAGTAGAAAGAGAGAAGGGGAAAATCTAAATGAACAAACCTATGTCAGAGGTACTACATGCTTCTCTAAAGGAAAAAAATCTTCTTCTCCCAATAAGCTGGGATCCCTCTTCCACCCCAAAAATAAATAAGTGCCTATGCATAGTCCTCTTAAAAAAATACAAAGGCAAAAGAACATAAAGGGTTCCTGCGCAGAGAGGTGAAGCATGCAACTCCACCAGGGTACTGACTAGGCTCGCTAGTAGTGGAGCAATGTGTGTGTTCCTACGTGACTCCGCCGAGGTATTGTCCATGCTTATTGGTAGTGGAGCAACACTAGAGATGAAAAATTATACTCTAAAAGTATTCAACTTGCGAGCTAAACTACCCTTCTTGATTTCGAAACACTGTGATCAAGATGAATTTTTGTTGTGTTTGACTGAGTTGGCAAAGGGTGAACCATGTATATCCATGCGGTAAGTGGGGAGGCCGCAGTAACCCGCACAACGATTCAATACACCTCGAAAGACCAAGGCCCTATGTTTTCAATGGACCAAAATAGAGAAGTTGGAGTATACAAGGTGCCACAAAGTGTTGTAGTGGCTACAACACCCTCCAAAATTTTGGCCCGCATCCAATTTCAAAGCCTCCTTTGAGAGTTTTACTTGATGTCTACACACATATGAGTTCACCCCGTGAGCTTGTGTGATTCTTTGCCCCCACCTTGATTGATCGTTCGACATATAACTTTTGCATGTTGATGTCAATGTTATGCTTGTGACCATGTTTTGGTTAGGCACAAGGTCTTTGCTTCTTGTGTACATGTTTTCTTTGCTATGTAAACATCTATCTCTCTCACAGATGGAGTCATACACATTGTCGGCAAGCGTCGTTGCGGTCATCCAATAATCAATCACAAGTGTCACGCTTGTCGCTCACATCATCGGTCAGTCATGTTGAGCATGTGTGTCTGGATGGTTTGAGCTGTCTCATGGCCAAGTCATGTAAGTGTGTGTTTGCAAGTACGCATATGCACCTCTTCACACACTCACACACTTAGTCATTTTGTTGAAGTTCTAATGACCAGATTCCCCTCTCACAACCATACCTTCAGCCCACCATCAACTCGATCGACCATCACTAGGACAACACAAAAGCACCAAGCAAGCCATTTCAAGTTGCGCTACCCACAAGCTGATCAATCAACCTTCCTACTGGTCAACCAAAGAATTTGACTTGGTATTCACCCCATGAATGATTCCCCTAAAAAATTATGTAGAGGCTATAGACCTTGCCCACTCTGCTAAATGAGGAAATTGCGTAGACAGGTGGGATAGACACCCATTTCCCATCCCTGTCTCCCTCAGAAAATTGCGCAGTTTTTCCATCCATCCCACCAGTCAGTCGATTGTCTGCTCACCCTGAAAATTGTCACGATTTCATGAGAAATCCCTCTTCTGCCCAATAGTCTGCTCAACTCAGAAATTGTGCAGAGGTGACCAGCAGGCTAGCTTTCTAGTATCAACGCAGTTTTTCCTGCCAGCAGCTCCCTACAGCTGACTACTAATTCCCTCTAGGAATTGCGCAATTTTATTGCCAAGTTCCAATAGCTGACTGCTTTTTCCCTCTAGGAATTGCACAGTTTTTGTTTCCAAGATCCCAACAGCCAGCTGTCAGTTCTCTCCAGGAATTGTGCAGTTTTGGCTGCAAAGCTCTCGCTGCTAACTCCTTCCAAAAATTACACAGATTTTTTTTGTCAAGCCTTCCTGTAGCCTGGACTGCTCCTCTAAAAAATGGTGCAGTTTTTCCCTCCAGCTGAGCCAGACCCCAGGGACAACCACTATTAATCTGGATTGCCCGTCTCCATCACCTAGTGACTTCTGTGCAGTTTTCACTAGCAGTGCCCAAAGCCTCCATCCCATCTCGCAACTCACAAACTTGTCTCCTCTCCCGGTTTCTTGCATCTGAAACGATCATGCATCATGGTAGACTAGGAGGTTTATGGATTTGATGTCATCTCGTCATGAGCGACTGTAGATATAGGTACACAAGCAAACATGGCACGACGATAGATGGGATGAACAAAGGGAATACATACAGAAGGACATGTTTTCCAATGGACTAACAAACGATGCATGCAAAGAGATGTGCTCGCGAATAGATGATCATGCAAAGATATGTTCATGGACAGACGGACAGATGAACATGCAAGGATTTGTTCATGGCCAGATGAATGGATGAGCATGCAATTTTCATGAATGAGTGAACCTGTCAAGCATTACAACATGCAAGCAAGGAGAAATGTACAAATGCAAAATCAAGTGAACCCAATGACCATCGAATACTTTGCGCTCTTTTCCATGCGAAGGTGAAGTTGTGACACACCATGAGGACATCCATCACACAACAACACTACAACTCAACATGCACACTAGTAGCGGCATGAATGTACCAGCACTGTCATGTCAAGTCTTGTCGTGAGTCATGTCGTCCACATCTCTACTGTGGGCCATACTGTCAAACAATGTAATGTAACGTGGAAGTTCAAGAGACTCACCTATCATATGAAGATCCATGTAAAGTTGAAAGGTCATGGAGATCAAACAGTCTTGAGGGAAGTCGAATAGCCATAAGGGTCAGTTTCACCCTTGGCTATAAATACCCCCTCATTTGTACATGCAAAGGACTTTTCACCTCGGCTCCTTCGACATAGCCTTAAGATTCTATAATATTTTCTTTGAGGAGTAAGTAGTGGCTCCAACACCCCGCCCATGGGTTATTGATGTATGGTGTAACGATGTGTCTTGGAACTTTCGCTTAATTCAGAAGCCTGCTAACAGGCTAGCACATTTTCACAGATGTATTGTAACTTTTTAAAGACTCATCTTGAACACTTGTAATGCATGTTTCTTTAACCTATGTTTAACACTTGAACTCATTCAATTGTTGTAATACATATATATTAATGAAAATGTCTTGTATGAACTGTTAATGTTGTCCTACCCGTGTTGGTTTCCTCCCCGAACATCAGACGGACCTTTCATGTAAACTTGTTATAAAAACCATCACACTTGTGCAGACTCCTATGATGTGTGTTGTACGTGTTATCTTTCGTTGTGTGTTATGACTGCTACATCCGTGTGGACTACTCTTCTAGAAGTTGTGCACATCCTGTTGTGTTGTGTGTTCCTGAAAGAGTTGGGGCTTCCTCTCATCTGACTTGGGACTCAATCCAACCCTCTCCCTCTATTGTGAAATGACCATTGACATAATTACACTATCAATCACCAGGCACACGAACCTCACTACTCGAAGACAAAGCAGACAACTCTCTTGTGTTGACAAGCAAGAGCTTAGGAAAATCTTTAAGATAATGGAAATAGAGCCATCATACCAGATGGGACTCCCACACAAAACGGTGTGAGGTCTAGTTGGGACTTCATACTAGGGTGATCCCTTGAATGTTGATGGGTCCAGCACCATCAACACTACCATTTATTCCTTTTCTGTAGGCAAGGCTAACATTGACAAGAAATCTACAACCACATTCTCTTTTCTTAGTTTGTCAATAATAGTCATATCAAACTGCTGCAATAACAACAACCATCTAATTATCCTAGAATTGACATCTAGTTTATTCACTAAATACTTAACGGTTGCATGGCCAGTGTAAAAGAAAGTTTGATAACTAGTGATGTAATGTATAAACTTGTTCAAAGAATGTACCACAACCAAGAGTTCATTTTTAGTGACCGTATAATTTAACTCAACTTTGGAAAGTTTCTTATTGATGAAATAGATAACACAAGGCAATTTTTCTTCCACTTGTCCTAAGGCAACCTCTATAACCTTATTTGACGCATCTGTGTGTATATGGAAAGGTAATTCCCAATTGGGACCTCGAAGGATGGCTGCAATGGTCAACTTTTCTTTTAGCACTTTAAAGGATTCTTAACAGTTGTTTGTCCAATAAAAGTTTGAATATTTAGTCAGTAGTCCAAACGAAGGTCAAGCCATTTTACTAAAGTATTTAATGAAACTTCTATAATACCTAGCTAATCTAAGGAATCTCCAAACATCTCTTTGTTTTTTAGGGATAGGGGACCTTTTAATGATGAAAATTTTGTTTGGGTCAACCTGTATCCTTCCTTGGATATGGAATGTCCAATTACAATCCCTAAATTCATAAAAAATTCACATTTCTCATAACTCAATGAAATATTAATTTCAATGCATTTCTTTAAGACTTTGCATAGGTTAGAAAGAGCTTCCTGGAAGTCACATCCATAAGGAGTGAAGTCATCAATGTATATCTCAAAAGTGTCATGAACAAGTTCAACAAAGATACTTAGAATTTCCCTATGGAAGGTAGCAGGGGAACTGCATAGACCAAATGGAAGGACTCTACAGGTAAAGGCACCACAAGGAAATGTGAATGTGGCCTTACGTCTTCAGGGTTTATCTGTATTTTGTTTTACCCACTAAATTCATCCAGGAAGGAGAATAACTTCTTCCCTACAAGGCCATCTAAGACTTTTTCAATGAACGGAGAAGGAAAATGGTCCTTCCCGGTAGCCTTGTTAAGTTCTCGGTAGTGAACATAGGTCCTCCACTTCCCATTTTTCTTAGGGACTAAACTGAGGGGGGACACCCACTCACTATCTGAAATGGGATATATGAACCCTACATCTAGTATCTTATATAATTCCTCATCAAAATGTCCTTAAGAGATGGGTTCATCCTTCTCTAGGGTTCGCAGAAAAGCTTGCATCCCTCTTTGATTTAGATATGAGGAGTATATACTGAGGGGCCCATACCCTTGATCTCCTTATAATCCCAAGAAAAAGCATCTAGGCATGGCCTCAACAACCTGCATAATTATTCTTCGTGTTCAAAGCTAAATTATTTGGGAGGAGAGTACCTAAAAGAAAAAGAGAAAAAAGATGATCCACAAATCAATTAGCAACAGTTTGAAAGAACTATGAGATATACGATAAGATGAATACCTTATTAGGGGAGAAAATACTACTTCTTGTGCATTTTCATACTTTCGATTTAAAATTTGTTTTTAAAGTACATGAGATTGTCATGCCCTGTGACAAAGAAAATGAATGAACAAATTATAGGTTTGAATGCTGAGGTTTTCTTGAGAGATATTTTTTTGCTGGAGATCGTGTTTTCAGCAAGCGAGGCAGAGTTGTTGGATATTTATGGTCGACTAGGATGGTTGGTTCCTTTGCACACAATTAGTTTCAATCCAATATGGAAACCAATGTTAAAGGCTCGAAACGGTGGTGGCCATAAAGGCAATGAGGACATGGATTCTATAGGGGTTTCGAGTGAAAAAATCGAGGACAACTATGAGTGGATTGTCTTCTGCAAAATTGCGATAATACACTTCCACGAATGGGGCCATGAAGAGGTTTGTAAAATAGATCAGCATATTTCAAGATGTTAAGGTATGCGATAATATTTCATGGAAAATTATGGTATATTTATTTATTTGAGGCTTCTGTGATTTATATTTTCTGGGGTGTTATCTTCCAGAGTCGTTGCATTCATATTCTTGGAATCAATGTTTCGAACCATCCTCTATGGTTCATCATCAAGATAGATCCATGAGTGAATAACTTAGAACTCAATAGCGTTTATAAATAAAGGTGAGGGTTGGGATGGGAATGAATGGCAGCTGGCAAGTTTTGAAGGAAGGAGAGTGAATCGATTAATAATGATTAAATTCAGTTTTAGTTTTAATTTCATAATTTTGATAATGTTTTTAGTTATAGTTTTAATTTTAATAGATTTTTATTTGTTGACAATTGTATTTAGTAGTTTGTTTAAATTGTTTTTAGTTTTAAAATGAATAATTGATAATTAATACTTAATATTAATTAATGATTACAAACTAAACTATTAGTTCTCTGCATATTAATAATTTAAAATTAATTTTAAGATTGAAATTACCATTGATTTAATGTTTGAAATTAAATATAATTTTAATTTTGTTTGAATCCAAATTGAAGATTAATTTTTTTTGTTTTGATAAAAATGAGATTAATTTTTTTTTTTTATTAATAATAATACTATCTAATTTTGTCTATGATTAATTCAAATATTAATGTCTATAGAATTTAATAATTTCATTATGAACTATATTAATTATTTATAAAGTTTTAAATTAAAATTGAATATAATGATAAATTATTAAATTAAATTAAGTTGAAATTATTAAAAATAATTAGCCCATGGGGATTTGGATTGATGTGAATGTGTGCACTATTAAGGCACTCCTTGTGATAGGTCACTAGTTCAAATCCCCCGTGAGTGCTTACCTACCAAAAAAAAAAGAAATTATCAAAAATAATTATCTTTTAGGAATGCTTATTATTAAATTATTTTAATAAATTTTAGGGATGGTATATGCTAAGGAAAACCTTGAAAGTCTAGATTTAGCGATAAGAGGGCAGGGGGCATCTATCATGAGGTGGGACCAGAGGTTAGACTCGGAATCCAATTATCGCTTATTTTCCAACCATCATCGCGGTTAAGGTTGTTAGGGTGTTTTCCTATTTCGATAACTTCTCTAAATTTCCTATGGTGATAATGATCAATCTTGGCCACAACAAACGAGTTTTCAATACAAATATGATGATTGGTTTTACTGGAGTGCTCGGCCAAAGTTGAGGTTTTGGAATGGTTATGCTTAATGTCAGCGGCGTGCTCTTGAATCCTAGTTAAGATTGATCGACCTCTCACCAATGTAGGTTTTTCCACAAGAAAAAGCAACTGAATAAACCCCTTTGTGACATTTAGGATCAATAGGATATTTTACTGTTTTTAGGCATCTGCTAATGGTGTTCATAGGCTTGAAGGTGGTTTAGTGAACGATTGCAAGGATTTGAGTTGAGAAAGATTGATTATTTTATTTTTCCCTCGATAAGTTTCCTTATAACATTGATTTTGTAGCTCAATAATTGTTGTGTTTGATTTATTAAAAAGGAAACATGTAGTTATATGTGTGAAATAATAACCATTATGACAATTTTTTTTTATAAAATATTATATTGTGCATGCAAGAAGAATAACTATCATAGTTATTGTGTTAACATTTTTTTTTTGGAAGAATATACATTTGCATGGGAGAAATGATAACATGTTGTGCTAGACTTCTTTCGAAAATATTCTTTGGGAAAGAAATGAATTTATATCCACAAAATAGAACTATAATTCTTGATATTCTTGGGAGGAAATAAGTCATCTCCATGCACAAAATAGAAATACTATGTTTTATATTTCTTGAAAAGAAATATGTTATTTACTTGCACAAAAAATATAAATATTGTGTTTGACCTCGTGAAAGGAAATACGATATTTGAATCCATGAAAAGTAAAACTATGATGTTGGATTTTTTGAAAATAAATATGCATGGAAAAAATATAACTACTGTGTTAGACCTTTTCAAGAGAAACATGGATTTGCATATAGAAAATAATAATTATTACGGTAGGCCTTGGAAAAGAAAAACATTTATTGCATGTAATAAATGCATTAGATTCCTTTTGGAAATATATATATATTATTATAATATTATATATATATATATTATATTACTATATCATTATATAATATATATATCTATATATATACATATATCTGTACGCAAGAAATAATAACTAACACATTAGTTTTATTTTAGAAGAGAACATGTAATTTCATGTACAATAGACTTTGTAAATAGCTCTATCCTAGGAAAGATTCTTTTGGAAAAGGGACTTGCATTTGAATGCATGATAGTAGTATCTATTATGTTATCTTCCCCTTAAGGAGACATGATTTTACATGCATAATAGTAATAATAATAATATCTATTGTATTGGAGAGATTACTTAGTTACATGCACAAAGAAGAAGCTGAGGGGCCAACTTTCTTAGAATAATTTTTTATCTAATTACATGCACGAAAAACAAAGCTAAGTCGCTAGTATCATTTAAATGAAAATGGATGTTTATAGTGGTTTTCTTTTGGAAAGGAACATGTTCTTGTTCTAGAAGGATCATAGTAAGGTGGTATTTATTTTGACATGCTTTGATAATTATTTGCTTATAATTAATGCATGACCAGTGTTGTTAGAAGAAGTATGTTGCAATATTATATTCACATTTCATATATGCCCATGATTAAATGTTGAATAATCACTATTAAAAATTATTGGTAGATTAATAGTTTATGTAATCATGATCTCAACGTATGTTGACAACAACAATGGCATGAAAGGATGGTGACTTTTGCAAATGATAGAATTTGTTTAACATGGTGACACGTAAAGAATTAATGGTCCATGTAGATGAGTGTGAGCTACAAGATGGTCCACTAATCGAACAACCAAGTCACAAATATATAAATATTGAAGGTTTGTGGGTAAATGGTATCATGATAATTGTAATAGATTTTAGCTAGATATTTTGTAATTAACTGATATTTCCTTGTAAGATTTTATGAAATGGTTAAGGGATGGAATCCGTTATAAGCCATTGAGTGAGGAGTGAACACCCTCACGAGCATTTAATAATAAAATTAAATGTTTGATGGTTTTCAACCTACGGGGTTTCTAGGGTATATCGATATTTAATGATGTGGTTCTCTGTTGCGCTACTTTTATGACGTGGATTCCTTGCATGAGTTGATGTTTATAATATCATGTGATTAACTAATATAGTTAAAGGAATCATAAAATGATGCAAGGTTACATCAGAAAGTTTATGTTAATATGCTAAAATAGTGGTTGTTAATGGTTATATAACTTACTATTTCTTTACTAAAGTTACTCTATGTAATGATGAAGATTCTATCTAATAGTCAATGAGGAATGTGGAATAGTAATTTGGAAAGTTACATGTTGGTATTTCTATAAAATTTTCTAACTCCAAACATTTCATGTGACGTTACCAAAGAATATTATAATTTCATATATAAACAAAAATAAAATAATTAAAAATGAAAAAGAAAACATTATTTTTATACATAAATACTTTTTAATTTTGAAATATATAATTTTTTCCATACTTAACATGAAATTAACCTTTCATATTTAAACAATATTAATTATGAAATTAACTTTTCATATTTAAACAATTAATTATAAAATATTTATAATGTAAATTATTAATAAATATTAATACCAACTTATATAAAATAATTAAATTTAAAAAAAATTAACAGAGTGAAAGAGGTATATTAGAGTTGGTTACTATTTTAGTTTTAGGTTATAAAAATTTTAGTCTTACGGTCATAAAGAAATATAATTTAGAAAAGATTTACACTTTTGTAATTTTTTATATATAATTATTATAATAAAATTTAAATAAATTTATCACATTTATTTAAATATATTTTAGATTTTCGAAGACTTAGCTCTCCACAAAAATTATAAATTATGTTTAATTTTCCAAAAATATATATTAAATTTCCCAATAGGATATGGAGGGTTGACCTATTTGAAAATTCTATGATAAAATTTTCGAATCCATAATGGCATGTTCACCCTTTCAAATGTTATTTTGAAATTTCAAAATAGAATTTCAACCGAGAATTGGTAAAATGCCATTATATATATAGATAGATAGATATATATGATAAGTGATAGAGTTGGAAAAAAATACGTTAATTATTTAAATATTAAATTTTGAATTTTCCAAATAGAAATTTAACATAGAAGTGGTAAATACTATAGCAATTAATATATAGAATTGGTAAATATTATAGTAATTGAATTTCACAGTATTTATAATAATAATTATATTTGTCAATGTTTCAAATCTCAATAGGGATTTCTCATGAGGATAATTACTGAATAATGATAGGAGAAAAACTTAATGAGAGTATAAATAGTTTTAAGATATTTTTCTTGCTATCTTTATTCTGAAATTTTGGAGTAAAATGGTCTCATTCCATGTATCACTTCCGTACACGGATATAATTTTGGATTTCAGGGATATGTGGTTCATTTTCTTATAGGTGAATCTTGGAGTACCCACAGTAATAATCATACTTTTCAACGTTTCAAATCCCAACAAGGATCCATCATCGGTATTAATGATGCAAGGCTGGCCTGCAAAACCAGGATCTTTTAAAATCTCTCTCGTGAAAACTTGATTAGTTCACAATGATCATAAGACTATTAAATCTCATATGAAAGCTTCCAAACCATCACCGTAGAATTCAAATCATCCAACAGCTGAATCGCTATGTGATGTGAGCAAACAGAGCATTCAGCGAATTCCAATCCATATTAAAGCCAGCATATTATTCCTGATAAATGTTAAAAGCTCTCAAAGTTCTAGACAATACATATGCACACAAATCACTGAAATAATTAATTAAGAAATAAATTATTTACAAGAGAAATCATGGCCTATTCATGGCCTCTTCTTCTTCATACTCACTCGTTCTCTCTCACTCTATGATTTTCAATGTCTTTGATGATTCCTAATTTATGAAACTTAACATGATCTAAAAATCCTAAAATCACTCAACTAAAAGCTCTAACTCTACATGCAATGCATACATATGGCAAAAGCATCTTGAGGCTTTTTCCCATCTTTTTCTCTGTTCTAAAATAGAAAAGCTTCCTTATCACTTAATGATCCACATCCATTCCTTTTATGCCTAAAAGCTCTCCTAGTTTTATTTATTTATTTTGAGAATATCTACTTAAAAGCCTAAATATTAAACTAACTTGGAATTTGGGAAACTAATTCCATAAATGCATGACCCCCTATGTCTATTATTTACAATAATTTCCCTTTGGGCTGAATGCTCCCGCATCAGACTCCCAAGGTAGAAAAAATTCATGATCTCCTGATCATGTGTTCAGATCTGTGTATGCCTGGATCTCACACTTTGTTCTGCAAGTTATCATGTGCTATTGTTCGCTGCCTTCCTCTAGGTTTCCACATCTTATGCTGCCTTGCTCCACTAACTGCACTCTCACAATCTTCTGTTGTCCTCCTTTTGCTGCTTCTCCTTTGTTTCATTGCTGCTGGTCTCTTCCGGGATTCTTTCACCATCATCCGCCTCATCGCTTCAAGTTCTCTGTCTAACAGATTTTCTCCAGCATCTTCAATAAAACCTGTAGTCACAAAACAATTGTTAGAATAAAAAATATAAGGCTTCAGTGCCTTGTACTTCTTTGCTAGCATTTCAATACATTGTTCTGAATCCTCCTCCACTGTCAGCACATCAGTATGCTGATCCAAACTTTCCAAAGAATCCTCTGAAGAATTTTCAAGATTGTCAACTAGTCTTTCTCTCATATCATCTGCTTCCATGATGTCCTTTCCCTCTTGTTCACTGCATTGAACTCTTTTTTCTGCAATCTCCTTGTCATACTGTGGATTCTCCAACAAATATTCTAACAATGCAATTTCTCTGTAGCATCGCTGAAGCATATCATCATCACCTGCATTCATACATAAACTTTCAGTTTGCACAAAATGTTCAACAGTATCAACTGTTACTTCCGTTATCTGCGCTTCAGACTGATTCTCTTCTTCAACATCCACAAGAACTTCCTCTTGTGTTGTAACAGTTTCACAAGATGGCACATCCTCCTCAACACCTGTAATCACATCACAATTGTCAGCTATACAAACACAAGAGTTCACATTATCCAGTTGATCTGGATCTACCCAATAACTCAAGAAATTATCAATAATCTCCTCCTCTGCTTCATCAATGGAAACCTCCCTGCACCTGCAAACATACACAACTCATGAGTTTTAAAACTATAAGACTTTTTAGTCCTGACTTCTTCCTTCAACATTTTCCTTTTAATATATCTGCATGTGGGATTTTCAAATTCCAACTCTAGCACAAGAACTTTAAGTCCCTTTTTCAACAAGGCAATCAGAATTTGCCTCAACCTCTTCTGCAATTGTCGCCAAATCACTCTCTTTCCCTACAGTGGAAAGATCCATTTTCCTTTCTTCTTTTCCTGCTCTTGCAGCCATTCTTCTAGTACCTGCAACTGTGCCTTTATTTCTGCAATCTTCCTTTCTCGAACTCCTACAGTCATCTCATCTCTGTGGCATTTCTCTGAACCTCTTCCTCCTCTATAAAAACTCCCTCTGCCTCTGGCAGACTGCTTCGTCATGAGTTTCTCACTCACCATGAGTTGTACTAGCCTCTGCAACAACAATCTCTCTTGCTGCAACTTACCTCACTAATCCTTCCCTCCGGATCTGGTCTTTTGGTAAGTACTTGGTTCACTGCCTCTAGAACCTCTTGAGCACTCCTCCGCTCTCTTTAGGCTATCTCTTCAACTCACCTCACACTGTAATTGTCCTCTCTATCTAGCCTTCAGCTCAATGCCAGGTTCACTGCCACCTTCTCTGCAACCATAAACTTAAATCATAAATTTCAAAAAATCATCTCACCTCTAAGATCTTGTCTTCTCTCCACTTTTGCAATCCTGTTCACTTGTGTATGTTGCATATCAGATCTTCAACAAAACCTTCTTCAATTCTTCAACAAAACATTCTTGCATTCACTAAAAACAAAACAAACATTCTTCAATGAAAACAGAGCTAGGATCTAATACCACCTGATGCAAGGCTGGCCTGCAAAACCAGGATCCTTTAAAATCTCTCTCGTGGAAACTTGATTAGTTCACAATGATCATAAGACTATTAAATCTCATATGAAAGCTTCCAAACCATCACCGTAGAAGTCAAATCATCCAACAGTTGAATCGTTATGTGATGTGAGCAAAAAAAGCATTCACCGAATTCCAATCCATATTAAAGCGAGCATACTATCCCTGATAAATGTTAAAAGCTCTCAAAGTTCTAGACAATATATATGCACACAAATCACTGAAATAATTAATTAAGAAATAAATTATTTACAAGAGAAATCATGGTCTATTCATGGCCTCTTATTCTTCATACTCACTCATTCTCTCTCACTCTATGATTTTCAATGTCTTTGAGGATTCCTAATTTATAAAACTTAACATGATTTAAAAATCCTAAAATCACTCAACTAAAAGCTCTAACTCTACATGCAATGCATACATATGGCAAAAGCATCTTGAGGATTTTTCCCATCTTTTTCTCTGTTCTAAAATAGAAAAGTTTCCTTATCACTTAATGATCCACATCCATTCCTTTTATGCCTAAAAGCTCTCCTAGTTTTATTTATTTATTTTGAGAATATCTACTTAAAAGCCTAAATATTAAACTGACTTGGAATTTGGGAAACTAATTCCACAAATGCATGACCCCTATGTCTATTATTTACAATAATTTCCCTTTGTGTTGAATCCTCCCACATCAATTAAATCCCAACAAAATCCATCATCGATATTCAATTTTATAGAGTAAACAAACTTGCATTAAAATTTAATAACTATAAATAAAATTTATAAATAATAATAATAATATGATATATAAATATATACTAAATCGAATAATTTGCACCATGCCTTAACTACCATTCCGAACATATTATGTGCTCCCTATTTGATATTCTTGCAGGACAAATGGTCTATTAAATCTATGATTTATTATTATTTTTTCATGGATGTTATGTAATCAGTGGGCTATTTTGAAGCTCCTCTTGAACATGTAAAAGTAATTTACTTTCAATGAAAGACCTCTTGTTTTTTCCGCTTGAAAACACTACATGATATTCTGCGGTGGAAATAAAAAGTTAATGGTATCGCTCTGGTCATTTTTGGTAACCAAGGAAGCACACTACGCTTTTCTAAGTCAATCTTATGAATTTATTCTGATACAAAATCGTGGTTAAAAACAGGGTACGAATAAGTCAAATCCAAACTCCAAATGAATACGTTAAATAAAATCATATGTTAGCTTTGATAAACATCATATAATTATAAATTGTTATAAACAATAAGTTTATTTAATAAAAATTCAGGGCATTTCAAATTCAGCTATTATAAGAATAAGTCAACGCTAACTAGTTAAATAAAAAACTAGATGTTATTTTGCATTGACTCCAAATCGTTATATAAATTAATTGATTTATTAAAAATTAAAAACGTTTCAGTTTAATAGGTCATTCGGGCTATAAAATAGTAATTTTAAATAATAAATTAAATAAAGCTCTCTATATTTTCTTATATAAATTGTAATAATTAATTAATTTAATAGTTATTATAAGTAATTATTTCATCTACTAAAAATCAGATTTATTTTAATTAAAATTATAAAAATTAATTTATTTAATTAATAAATTGCAAGTCAAGTCCAATAAGTTGAATCGAAAAAAAACATTAATACATCACAATTAAAGTAGATGAATAGTTAATTCAATAAAGAAATAGCACATTTGAGGTTTTTAAATAAATTATAAAATTAGTTGTTTCGTTAAAACAATAAAAATTTAAATTAATAATATATATTATAATTTTTATTTAATTTACATAATATTATAAATAATTTATTTATTTATTGAATGGTTTAATTCTTAAATTAATCTATTAAATTATTTATATATACTAATATATATTATATTAAAATTATAATAATAATAATTTAATGTTAAAGTTATGATTAATTTTTATATCAACAGTTTGATTGTTATACATTTAGTAATAATTTGAATGTTGACAAAAATATTCTTTGGTTTTTTTTAGATATGGGACACGTTTAATTAACAATTTGATTGCTGGCAAAAACGTTGGTAGTTTCAGTGATTGGAACACACTTTGTTCCCCTCTAGCACACTTTGTTCTCCCATCCATCCACGTTACATTCCAAGAGGCATATTTAAGGCAGAAAGAGTATTTTTTAAATCAATAAAATATGTAATTGCACATTTTAACTATTCATATGACACATTTAAGATGCGTAAATATATGTATTTGTGTACTCAATTATTATCCCACATCCTAATTTGAAATCTTTTACATTTGGGCCTTTTTGGGTATATTTTTTAGTCAATTTTACCTGATATATGGTATGAAATAAGTCTACATAATCTAACTCCCATGAATGGTTTTAAGGGTGTTATCCATTTATGGATTCAAAAACACATTTTAAACAACTAAAAATTACAATATCACCGAAAATTGTATTTTTAAATTCTGGCCCAAAAAACAAAACTCAAAGCAATTAGAGTATGCCTAGTATCATACACAAATGCATTTCTTCACTTTAAATTTTAAATGGCTCTTCTCCTAAATGTGGAGTGGAGGGTAAACTATGCATTTGTGCAAAATTCCATGGGTGCATTTCCAATGAGTCATCTTAAATTTACCCTTTTCCAAAAGCCACCCTTTTTCTTTTTATATTAGGAGAATAAATAGACATATCCCCTATCACTTAGGAGGCCAAGGGTCAAGTCAGAGGAATTGGGCCCATACTCTTGAGCCTAATTTAATCTCCCACAATCCACACTAGGCAAGTAAAATGACTTTCAAACATGGGTGGAGCCCATATTAGTTAACAAATACTTTTTGGTGTGGGACATCCACTATTTAGCCTAGCCCAATGAGCTTTCTAAAAGTCATCCTTGTATTTGAATGACAGGTGGGGATGAAGGTGTGCATGTGGATGACCTTTCTAATTGTAACTATAAAGCATAAGCCCATCATTTAAGTAGATGAGTAGATATACAACATATAGAACTAGATATACAACTAATCTTCCGACATAGACAACTAGATATACCCATGTTATTCCAACTTTCATAATAAAAATAGTTGCATCATCTAGGGCTAAATGCTTATAATTCAACTTAAGAAGATGTTCATTTAGTTTCTATACCATGCACGAGGTGTTTGTTTCAAACCATCCAATGAATTCATTAGCTTGCATACCTTTTGTTATTTACCTTTGACAAGAAAACCTTCTGGTTGAACATATAAACATCTTCATTAAAACATCCATTTAAGAAAACGATTCTTACATCCATATGATGAATTTTCCATCCTTTCTGAGCTACAATAAAAAACAAAGTTCTAATAGTGCCCCATTTAGCTATAGGAGAAAATGTTTATGTGTAACAATACCTTATTTTTGTGCATATCCCTTTGCTACAAGTCTCGCCTTGTAATTTTCAAGTGAACCATCCACTTTATATTTGGATTTATAAACCCACTTGCAACCAATGGCTTGGATGTGAAGAAGAGGATCCACCAACCTCCAAGCGTCATTTTTAATGAGTGCACCATATTCCCTTTGCATTGAATTTTTCCATTGATTACAATTAACAACTTCTTCGAAAAAAGTAGTTTCATCATCAACAGAGAAATTATACTTGGAAACATGAGAACAATTACTTGAAGAACTTCATGTTTCAAAATTATCATATTTTCTTGGAAATGTTATGATACGAGTTGATTTTCACAGTGGTTTCTCATCTTGTGGAGAAAACTCTTTTGGAATGCAAGTACTTTATGTCCTTGCAAAAACACTTCTATCATCAAACTTTTCTTCAGCAGAACCATTATCATCATTGAGAGGCAACTTTATTGAAGGAAATACCACAAACTTACCTAGAATGGGAATCCCCCCTTCATGATGTGGAAGATTATTATCAAATTCATAATAAAATTTATTAGACATAAACGTTTCTAAAGTATTAAGTTGTCTATCAACCGTGGATGTATCTTTATCAGAATCAAGAAAAATATCATCTCTTGAAAAAATAAACTTCTTATTCTCTTCATCATACACCCTGTATGCCTTAGAAGTAATTTAATATCCCAAAAATATAAATTTTCTACTTATTACACTCAACTTGTGTTTTTGTTGCTTAGGAATTAAAGCATAACACTCAGAACCAATAACTTTGAAATGTTGAACAACAAGAAGACGATTATACCAAAATTCATTTGGAGTTTTATTGCTGATAATACAAGAAGGACAATGATTTCTGATATAGGTTGTACAAAGTAATGCTTCTCCCTAAAACATCAAATTTACATTTTTAAAGAACATCTTTCATCTTATTATATTAAGCAATGGTTTGTTGATTCGTTCTACAACACCATTTTGTTATGGATTATAAGGAACTGTGGTTTGGTGTTTGATGTCATTCTCTTGCAAATAATTTTCAAAAACATGTGAAGTATACTCTCCACCATTATCAGTTCTCAGAGTGCTTATATTAAGTTGATTTCCACTTGTAATAAAGAGATTATGTTTTTAGATACATCATAAACTTGTGACTTTTCTCTTAAAATATAGACCCAACACATCCTCAAATGATCATCAATGAATGTCAGTATTTATTTATTACCATTTGTAGTAAAAACACACATAGGTCCACATAAATCTGGATGTATGAGACCTAATTTTCTTGAAGCTCTAGAAGTAGAACTTTGCAAAGAATCTTTATGGTTCTTCCCCAAAATACAAGCATTACATGGAGTAAGTTTTCTTGGAACTGTTGGAAGCGCCTTAATTCGCCGTTCTCTCATAATTCTTATATTGTCATAATGGATATAACCGAAATGAGCATGTCAAAATATACTTGAAGATAAAGTATCATTTTGCTAGAATGAATGAGTAATATTCAATGCAATGGATCACATAACTTTCAAGTTTAAGAGTTTATCTTCTTCCATACCAATCATTACAGTCTTGTTATTATTTGTTCTTTGAATCTCTACATTTCCATCAAGTATGTGTATTGAATGTCCTTATTGTTTGATCTATATAAGAGACAATAAATTCCTTTGAAATTGTGGAATGTAAAGAACATCATTTAAGATATAATCTACAAGTCCTGACATATTTAATCGAATAGAACTTATCCCTAAAGGTTTAGCTTGAGATTTATTAGCAAAATAAACTACTCCATCAATGTTACAATTGATTTTTCCAAAAACATATCTCCCAAAGGTCATATGACAAGTGGCACTTGTATCTAAGATCCAACTATCATGCCACGAAAAAAAAGAGGTACTAAAGACATCATCCATGTTAAAATTACAATAGGAAACAACATAATGTGCATTCTCAGAAGATTTTCCTTTATCTGGAGGTGGTTGATCTTTCTTTTCACGCATTTGTTCTCTCCTTTCAATTCTCTCCTATGGAATTCTACAATTAGCAGCAATATGTCCAACTTTACCATATCAAAAGCGTTTGATAGTGGTTTTATCAATAAATATTCTTTGTTGTTTATCTCCCTAATTATTCCCCCCCTGCGTCTATAATTCCTCCTACCTTGCCCTTTGCCACCCTTAATATTTTTGGTTGATTCTTCTTGAGGTTTTTTATCTTTTTGAGCAAGACACAAAGTTTCAGCATTAGAACTTGGTAGGGGTTCTCCCTTGCCCAAATCCTTCTCTCTTTCTGCAATTTCTCCTACTAATTTGTCAAATTCTAAATCTTTTAACTCTCCACTCGCTTGTAGAGATTTCAAGTAGTGTGAATAACTAGGGTAGATGGATTTTGTAAAGGCAATAAGTTATAAATCAATCTTAACACTAGTAGATTCAATTTCATGATTGATGGCTTTAATCTCAAAAGCAAGTTTGAATGGATCATTATCTTTCATCTCTAGATTAAACAACTTCAATAGTAATTGAATGATCTCCAATTATGAATGTGTATTATAAAGTTCTTTTAACTTTGTTATTGCTTCATATGTTGTTTTAATTTGAATAATATATATGCTTACCTTTTTTGAGACTGAAGTAGAGATTAAAGCATAGGTCTCTTTATCCTTACTCTCCCAAATGACTAGTTGTCTTTACTCATTAGGCGAATCTAGTTTATTTTCATTTTTTACTTCAAAAAATCCATCCCACAGATCATTAAAAATAAGAGTATTTTTAATTTTTCTATACCACTCCTAATAATTTCCCTTTCCAAAAAGGATAATGCCAACTCGGGAGACCACAAAACTCATTTTTATACTCAAATTTTGCATCGAAAAAATGTGACTCTCAAAACACCTTCTAATGAAAAGCAAATAAAGAACTTGACTTAACACATTCTATCTCGGCCAGGAAAAATTATTAAATATCATTCTAGCTACACAATCGACAGGGACTTTTCTTCTTAAACATTTGTCGCAGTTAAGAATGGTAAAAAAAATAAAGTGAAAACACCACAATCAATGGTCTAGATCAATTTGTTGACTAATCAGTGGCACACACTTCGAGAGTAGTGGTCCAATGTGCATGTAACAATCAAACCAAATTAATGGTCTGCATCGGCTCTGACAGATTCAATGGTGATCGAAGACACAAGGCGTGTTTCACGTTAACAAGGTGAGTGGTCCTCTAGGCGGTTTTACAAGATCAAATCAACGACTCACAATTATCATGAAGGTACTCTCCCAAATTCCAAAAACCACTACAAGTGATGTCGAGGGTGGTTTCCAAAACCACTAGGGTCCCGCGCATTGTCAACACCATCAGGTCAGTAATTTGTTGGCTCTCGAGTCCTGCAAACGTGTTTCCAACTCATCCACCTCACGTGTTCACCTCGACCACAACATGAACTTTTCTGCATCAATGGAGTTCAAACCAGACACAACCAAGCACAATGACTTTGGTGCTTTCCCAACCTTACACACTGATACCACTATTAAAAAGGTCTGGAGAAATTCATGATAAAAATAGATGGGATTTTGTGAACAATTATTGATAAAAAAAATGGTATTTATACAAACAAAATCAGAGGGAGAGCGTTATGTCTGCATAACTAGAAATATAGAAAAAACCTAATCAATGTCCTAACTAAGTCCATCCTAATTATATGGAAAACCCTGAAAGATTATTAACAATAGATAAATTCAATATTTAACCAAATCTTGTTTAAATTGATACTATATTTAGATTAGTACCTAAATCTTAAATAGATAGAAAAATAATAAAATCTAAAAAAATAACCTTCAATAAATACCTTGGTTACAACCTCCTACCTTGAACTACATAGTGGGAAAAAATCAATCTAAAATCTACCTCAATAATCTAAAACCTGAGTAATGTGTACATTCCAGATATACTTCTGACTTTTCGAGTGAACCAATAATTTAAAACGTGAGTGATGTCATACATTCCAAATGTAATTTTTATTTTTTTTAATGAACTTACTCTAAAGGTTTTGGGAAATACTATCGTTATAAAAAAAAAATTTATATAAAAATCACGAGCCAAAATTTAAAAAAGAAAAGAAAATCAAACCGGATAAATTATAATTCTTTTTATAAATTTGTGATTTTGCATTAATATATAATATATACTTTTTATATTTTAAATATTAAAATCATTCAAAAACAATTATTTTGGTTTTCTAAATAATATTCGAGACTTCTTCTCCAAGTTACTTCGGAAACACCAAAATACTAAGTAGGTAGGTGTGTGTGGGCCTAGCTTTTACCATTTTAAATTTTATGTCCGTTGGACTAGTTCTGCACCTCACCTGATCAATTGTCTTAACGCCCGCCGCCATACGCAATCATCGTCTTCGTCAGCACCACTCTCAACATTATCTTTTTTATTTTGTTGCCTACCTTTCACATTGACTGTATCATAAAATACTTTTTCAATTCGTTTCACATTGACTGTATCACAAAATACTTTTCCAATTCGACTCACTATAAGTAGCCCCCATGTCCACCCAAGTTTGCACAAGCACATTGCCTTCCCACAGTCAATTCCCCTCAATTCCCTGCTCTTGCAAGAATATCAATAATCATGAATACTTTCGCATGTAATGCTCTACTTGTACTATTTATTATATGCTCTATTAATAACACTGTCCATGGGCAGCTCAGCTCAACGTTTTATGGGAAATCGTGTCCCATGGCGTTCTCGATAGTGGAAGCCGGAGTGAAGCAGGCTGTGGCAATCGAGAAAAGGATGGGGGCGTCCTTGCTCCGCCTTCACTTTCACGACTGCTTCGTCAATGTATGAATGCGAAACCAGGATTTCATTCAGCTGAATTTTAACCCATAGCCCCATTTATATCAAGTTATGTCCACCCTTTTGTTTAACCCATGATTTTGAATTTTGTTGCAGGGCTGCGATGGCTCCATACTATTGGATGACAACTCCACGTTTACCGGAGAAAAGACTGCAGCCCCAAATAATAATTCCGTGAGAAGATTCGACGTAATAGACACCATCAAATCTGACCTGGAGGCAGCCTGCTGTGGTGTCGTGTCGTGTGCAGACATTCTCGCCATTGTTGCTCGTGATTCAGTCGTCGAAGTATTAATTTCTCCCTTCTCTTCTTCATTAGTTAACTAAATACAATGTCTCACATCCCATGGAATCAAATAATGTTGTGTGTGATTGCAATTTGATAGCTGGGAGGCCCAACATGGACGGTATTGCTGGGAAGGCGTGACTCGACCACTGCAAGTTTTAGCGCTGCAAACAATGACATTCCGCCTCCCACTTCAAATCTCAGCGGACTTATCTCATCTTTTCAAACACATGGACTCTCTACCAAAGATATGGTTGCGCTCTCAGGTATGTTCTTACTTATTCTCCAAGTAAACCATAACATAACCAATGCAAAATGTGTACATATATTGATTGCCTTTGTTTAACACTTATCATGTGGTTTTCATTTGTGTAGGTTCCCATACTATTGGTCAACCGCGGTGCACTTCTTTCAGAGCTCGCATCTACAACGAAACAAACATTGACTCTTCGTTCGCCACTTCTCTGAAGGCAAGCTGTCCAAGCGTTGGTGGCGACAACAACCTCTCGCCCTTGGATGTTGCCACCCCTACCATATTTGACAGCGATTATTACAGTAATTTGAGAAGCCAAAAAGGGCTTCTCCACTCGGATCAACAACTATTTAATGGAGGTTCCACAGATTCTCAGGTTACTACCTACAGCACTGATCAGAACACCTTCTTTACAGACTTCGCAGCTGCAATGGTGAATATGGGCAATATCAGTCCTCTCACTGGCATCAGTGGAGAAATCCGCAAAAATTGCAAGAAGTCCAATTAAGATCA
Organism: Pinus taeda; assembly: GCA_000404065.3. Taxonomy (NCBI): domain Eukaryota; kingdom Viridiplantae; phylum Streptophyta; class Pinopsida; order Pinales; family Pinaceae; genus Pinus; species Pinus taeda. The sequence continues at coordinate 212,066 of APFE030024416.1, forward strand.
CGAAACATTATCTTCTCCCTAGTTTTCGATTTTGTCCTCCTTGTTTTTCTATTAATGTTTCAATTGTAACAGACCGAATTTTCATGTAAACTTATTTTTATTTTGAATTCACCCTTTTCACATGCACCTCTCCTTTTATTATACTTCAATGCTTCCATATATATATAATCTTTTGAGAGCAATGACAATTTGTTCAATACACAGTCCCTATTTTTTTGATTTTAGCATGACACAACAGGTGCATGATTTGATATAATGATGGATTTCCTACAGTAGAAATACTTCTTTTGAAGTATTCCCACTCTCTTGAGTACACCAAAGTGACCCACTAGTTTAGTTTAATGTGTCTTAGAAATTAACTTGTCAGCCTTGGTTAAAGGAACACAAAGGTGGTTTAGGAATTACAAGAGTGTATGGAGGAGGTAGAATTTTAATTTCTTTTTCCCTTTGACCAACACTTATATGTTTCACTGAAGTTAGAATCATTGTTGTGAAATTATGGCCATTTGGAGGTCTCATGCCCACAAGAGTTAAGCAATGTAGTTAACCTCAATTCCGGGTTTATTTAGGCAATTTGAAGCGTGGTTGGTGCTAGCTTGTCATTCTATAAATTAAACCATTTTGATGGTTGTCATTCTATAAATTTCTTTGTGTCTGTAATGATTTTCTCTTTATAAAAATTATTATATAATATAAATAATTTAAAAATAACAGTACAATTGTTAATAAAATTAATTAATAATTAATAATATAATTGTTATATAAAAATATGTTTAATAATGAAATAAAATATTTTTAATATTTATCTTAAAGAAATATTTAATATTTAAAAATAAACTACAATTGTTAATAAAATAATTAATAATAAAAATTAATAATATAATGGTTTATAAAAATATGTTTAAATATAGGAATAATATTTTAAATATCTACTTAAAGAAATATTTTAATATTCAAATAAAGAAATCATTTACCAATTGATCATCTCTTGAGTAAATTTAATTGATGTATCTCTGATAAATTTTATATGAAGTTTTATATTTATATAACAACTAAATATTTTAAAAACAAATTTATATGAGTTTTATAATTTATATAAACAACTAATTATTTTAAAATAATTTGTTTTTAAGTATAATTGATAATTTATATTATAAAATAAATATTTCATATGAAATCAAATAAATTAACTGGTTCAATAATAAATTAAAAGTAAAGTAATATCTATATATATATATATAATATGAAATTGTTATTCGATTTTTCAATATGAAAAATATGTGTATTCTTTCTATGTTGTTGTTGATGATGATGATGGTGGTTTTGTTGTTGTTGATGATGATGGTGGTTAGCGTGTACTGAGACCAAACATTGGTCTATCAGATCTAAAGAAACAGATTATTTATTTTGATTTAAGATTTTGTTCCTATGCTCAAAAGGTTTGGAGAGAAGCCTCCCTAGCTCACTATAATTTTGACATTGTAAAAGCCTAGGAAGGTCAGTATTATAACAAAGATTGTGAAACTGAGATCTAATGTGGTTGTATGCGGGGCACTCTAAGAGGAAGTGGTTTTCATCCTCGATGTTCCTATTCTCACATAGATGGCAGATCCTTTCCATCCATGGTGTTTTAGGAACTACCCAACAACCTGTTTCACTATGGAACTCTTGAGAATTCATTCTAATCTTTGCTATATTAATTTTCTTCTTTGAGCTAGTTAAAATAGAGAGATACTTTTGATCTTCTAGGGTGGTGTTGATGACCTTCTTACAATAACTTAATTTTCTTTTAGCTACTAAATCTTTCTCACACCATATTTTTTCTTTGAACTTAGAAGTAACAATATCTTTAATGTTATTAATGTTTTGCAATGCATCATTCTCGTTGAGCCTTAGGTGGTTTTGGCTGGAATTTAATGCTAGCTTAGGAAGTCTATGATCGCCTGTGTTATTGAGTTTGTGCTTGTACCACAGAAACCTATTCATAGTTAGGCTCTCAATAGGGGAAAGGCCTGCTTCTATAAGGAAAATAGCATAGGGTGTATTACTTTTAATTTTCAGGTTATACGTTATAAAACGCTTCTGGGTTTGCTCAATATTTCTCCATGATTCTCTAGAGATGCTGCAACCCCAAACCTCACAGCCATACAAGATAACAAGAGGGACTAAAGTTTCGAAGAAGAACTTATTTTTATCCCACATTACTAGGTTTGCAGTTTTACAATTATTTTCAAGACCAATATAAGCTTTCCACCCCCCATTAATCATTTTCTCAATGCTATGGTTCCAGTTGAGCTTGTGATGAATATCAATTCCTAGGTACTTGTAAGAATA
>APFE030024416.1:226606-242787 GCA_000404065.3 Pinus taeda
TTTACACCTTACTGATTAATATAATAAAAAATAAAATAAATCTATTTGATTTATTTAAATATATTTTACCTAAAACCTTATCTCCACGTAAAGTATAAAAAATGATACGTTGAATTTTCGAAAACAATATGGAATGTTGACCTTTTCAAATGCTATTTTAAACTTTTCAAAAAAAATATAATGGTATGTTGACCCTTTCGAATGTTATTTTGAACTTTCCAAATAGAAGTTCGACATAGAATTAGTAAAATATAGGAATTTTGGTATTGCCATAGTAGTAGTGTAACACCCATAGCAAACACGCGTTAAAGAATTTCCTGTCCATGCATTTACCATATTTGGATTTTATTGTTAGACTGAGTATTATGTATTTGAGGTTACACACTTTAACATTTATTGGTTAATACTTGCTAAACTTGATGTATAATTATGTAAATTATTGAACTTTTCTAATAAAAGTTCAACATAGAATTAGTGAAATATAGGAATTTTGGTATTGCCATAGTAGTAGTGTAACACCCATAGCAAACACAAAAAAAAATTCCTGTCCATGCATTTACCATATTCATATTCGGATTTTATTGTTAGGCTGAGTATTATGTATTTGAGGTTACACACTTTTACATTTATTGGTTAATACTTGCTCAACTTCATGTATAATTATGTAAATTATTTACTTTTGCTTGGGCTTATGGGATAATGTTGCTTTAGTAGTAATCTTTGACAAGATAAATTATTACCACCATTTTTAATATTTTCTAAATGTAAATCTGATCGCTTTCAATGGAGATTTAATTGTGTATATTTTTGCAAGGAATTATAATTGTGAAATATTAGCATTTAACCTTGGTTTAAATGGTTATATCTAACCTTCAACAGTGTAGTTTTGTTGTCATATGACTTGGTTTGAGTGCAAACTTTATTCATGTTTCTAGATATTTGGATGACTATGTGGTTTTTGATGGTTACTATGATGTGGCACATTCCAAATCCTTGATTCCACAGGATTTTGATCCAACAGTGCAGGGCATGAGGGCTAGTAATGGGGAGTAACTATAATAACGTAAATTTTGAAACCGTAACTATAAACTCAAAACGCGAATTCTAGCAAAAAAACATAAAAATAGTCCAAAAAATGAAAAGTGTGTATTCTCGAACCATGTTTTTTTTTTTTTTTTTTTTTTATCAATTTTTTTGTGCAAAATAAATGAAAAAAACCACACTAATATTTTTGATAGAATAACATATTTCTTTCGTAGGTATAATTTCAACATTTTTTAGTAATGACGATAAAGATAAAATAATGGGATCTGAAACACATTAAAGTTCCATCACTTTTCATCCATGTTGTTAAACATATAATAACATGACACTAAAGATCACTAAAATTCTAATTGTTTTCAACCATAACATTAAAGATAAAAAAAAATGGAAAATTTTCAACCATCGGATAAAAAAACTCTAAGTTTTCAACACATTTGAACTATGACATTATGAACAAATTACATGACTAAAATTAATCAAAATGTCAATACTTGTAGATTGAACGAAGCATAAATTATATCTCTAAGTTATTGTTGCATTGTGGATATTCTAATTAATAAAACTCATCATATTTAAGACATATAATCCAACAAACATAAAAACGACTCATAACTTCAGTTAACATCATATGGAAATCCACATTTTTATTTCAAGATATAATGCAAACATCGATTATGTAAATTGTCTTAGACAATTATTCAAAATCACTCATATCTTCTTGCACACCATCAGAATTCACATCTTCAGATGAATGACTAGATGTAGATGAAGATGTTCCATATTCTTCTCTTTCATCTAGTACTGCCTCCATCTGAGTCCACATGCATGCCCACCATTTTAGGTTTCAAAATTCTTCTAGATCTATGACTGGGTTCAATAGACTCCCATCTAAACACTATTTCTTCTCGTAACAACCTCTTCACAATATCTATAGTCTTGAAGTGAAGAGTTCCTCTCTTTTTAAAATTGAACTCATAAACAAGTTTGTCAACATCCTCCAATTTTAAGAGGTGTGTAAGGCAATGATTTATATTTGTACCCTTTCTTTTTCTCTTTTCACCAATTTTTTTTTATCAAATACCATATTTGGCTTGTACAAACCATTGAATGGGTGTGTATTTGTAGCATATCAATGTACTTCAACGCCTGTAATGATCCAGGAGCATCTAACAGAAAAGGTGACAGCTGGGAAATGTTTTTTGTTTTTATTTTTAAGAAAAGAAAGAAAAACATTCTGAATTCTGTTTTATTTAAATTAAGGCTGACATAACCATTGTTCTTTAAAAATTAGGCAAGCAAGTAAAGATAGGATTAGTTAAGAGCATGTTTAAAGAAACTTTTAGATAACTGAAAGGTAACTGAGAAACAGTTCCCCAACTGTAAGAAACTGCTAGTAATGCATTGAAAAAGAAAAACCAGAACCTCATGGAGGGGCTTCCATCCAAAGAGAAGAGAGGACTCAGGATTTGTAATTTTGCAATTGTCTTGAATATCTATAAAAGCAAATGAATCTAGAACCTGTCATTAAGGAAGCAAGACAATTTTATTTTCGTGTGCATTAATGTTTCAGAGATTGTGTTGAAAGAAAAACAATGAAATAACTCATTAAGAAGTTGAATGACATCGATGAAAATCTTGTGACAAAAGGCATCTCAGACCAGGAACCAGAAAAAGGAAAAGTCAGCATAGACAATACATTTTTTTTCTTTCCTCAACAAAAAAAAACCAGGTACTTTTATATTTGGCATTCAAGCATACCTATGCATTCAGTTCATTTCCAATTTAATAGTTCATTGTACAAATTATATAACCCAAAAACTGTTGAGGGTTCCAAAACCCATGAAAAATGAAAACTACAATTCATAGCCCCAGACTAGTCAAACAGTGAGGGCATGAAAACCCCTGAAGCTACACATATACATGGAGGAAGCGAAACCCCAAGGATTATACACAACTAAAGATAGAGCAAGCAAACGAAAGATATAGCCACGGAAAGACCCTACCTAGATTTTCCCCAAGCTTGCAAAAACTCCCAAGGAGGAGGTCGTGGAGCAACTTTCCCTTGGAATGACCTACACACCACCACAAAAACATGGCAACAGTTATTGAGGGTTAACGAGACCAACGATACAATGAACAGATTGACTAAGAAGGGAGCAGGAATTTACCTGGAGAAGGCATGACTCCACAATAGAGGACGAGAACCAAGACTCTTGCCAGAGGGTTTCTCCCAACAGGAACGCCATAGGAGAGATTTGCCTGCTCACCAAGGAGCCAAAGGGTTAGAGACTTAAAAATGAAAGGAGAAAATGAAATTGAAACAAGTAATTACTTGAAATCGAGTTTGTTGAGCCGTCCACTGCAGTAGCAAGGAAAGAACCCATGGTTACATAGAGCCAAATCATCACCAGACCCAACATCAAGAAAACAATCATCACAAACAGAGTAGAGACAAAGCATGAGCCAGGTGACAGAGATGAAACAACTTGCAGGTGGAAAATCGACCTAAAACCCTCTAAGAACCAATGAAGTAAACCACCACAAGGAGCAAGCAAAGGCACAACTCTAACAAACCACCACACGAAACAAGCAAGGCGCAACATTAAAAAACCACCATACGGGACAAGCAAGGAAAAACAATTACCAACCATCACAAGAACCAAGCGAAGGCATAGCGCACCCACAGAGCCAAACCAGACCACAACAAATGCAAGAATGAATTCGAAATACCCTTGGTAGGTGTGATAGACCATGTTTACAAACCCAAGACCAATACAAAGGGCAGGTGGAAAACATAAGTCACATTAAAACCTCACACCAAAACCATGCCATTGTTTAATTTGAAAAATGACAAGAGTTAAATGGTCGTTGCTATGTGTCCCTCTTTGGGATTGCCACCAAATTTTGGTATTAGAGCAGTTTTTTCCTTTCCCTTGGTAAATATAAAGGTAGGAAGAACGGGTCGAGGTAGAGCCATCAGAAGAGTAGTAGATGAAGTGTTACGAGAAGGAATTAGGACTTTAACTCCACGTTTGGTAGCAATGGAAGCAAGAAGGCATAGAGATCTGGAAGGTGGGGATGGCAGTGAGGAGGAAAACACAACCATGACGGATGGGTCAGATGAAGAAGGACCAAAGATTAAACTATTGAGGTTAGTTTTGGGCTAGTAGAAAGCCAAGACCGAAGCTCTCTAATTATGATGGAAATTTGTGCACAGAGGCATTGTTAGACTGGATAAGTGAGCTAGATAAATATTTTGAATATTAAGAAATCAACGAAGACAAGAAGATCAGGTTTGCTATCACCAAGTTGAAAGGATATGCAGCACTGTGGTGGGACAATGTGTAGGCAAAAAGGAGAAGATTGAAAAAACCATTGATTAAAAAATGGGACAGGATGATTGCTAAAATGAAGAGCAAATTTCTTCCCAAAGATTACCAAATTGGACTTTATAGACAAGTACAAAACCTGAGGCAAAGAATGATGATCGTAAAGGAATATACGAAAGAATTTTATAAAGTAAACCCTAGAGCTGGTTATGTTGAAGATACCCTTGAAAAAATAGTGAGGTTTGTAAATGGTCTACGAATGGAGATCCTAGACGAAATTAGTATTATTTTCCCTAAGACCATAGAGGAAGCCTATCGGAGTGCTTTCAAGGCAGAGGAAAATATTGCTAGGAAACAGAATGCGAGAAGAGGACATGGTTCTGGTAGAGGTAGGGCACAGTCCTTTAGCAGAGGTAGAACTTCCAACAACAATGAAGAGGGTAGTAGTTCGAAGACTTTGGGACAGACTGAAGGGAAGGTAACACCAGAGGAGGAAGGTCATACCAGTGAGGAAGAGGTAATGGCAGAGGCAAAGGAAATTTCTATGAGTGTTATAAGTGTCACAAGTGGGGACATAGGTCCTTTGAATGTCTTGAAAATGAAAAAACTGGATAGAGGGGAGCATATGTTGCTCAGACCGATGAAGCGGAGGTACCACCATAGGAGGTGGAAAATTTTCCTAAAACCGGGGAAGCCTTGGTGTTGAGCAAGGTATTATTGAAACTAGCTAAGGAAGTAGCGGATTAGACGCAGAGGAAAGAATTATTCTGGATTGTGTGCAAATCGCATGAGAAATGCTATAAATTAATCATAGACATTGGAAGTACTAATAATTTGTAGCTACTAAAATGGTGGGGAAATTGGGTTTGAAGACGTTGAAGCACCGAACTCCATATAGGGTGTCTTGGTTGTAGAAAGGTCACCAACAACTGGTTGATGAGTAGTGCGAAGTAGAGTTTGATATTGGCAAGTACAAGGACAAGGTGATGTGCGATATCATGCCTATGGACGTGTGCCATATTCTGTTGGGTAGACCATGGCAGTATTATCAAAAGGTCATCCATGACGGGGAAACAAATTGTTGCAAGTTTGTTAAAGATGGGATAAAGCATACGCTAGTGCTCATGAAGGAACATGATGCTGCAGAAACCAGCTGAACAAAAGCATTAATGTTAAGTGGAAAAGGGTTTTTGCGACAGATGGAAGATGATGAGGTAAAATATGCAGTGGTGCGAAGGCAAAAACTAGTATTGGTCCACACTGAAGTCACTGACTTACCTAAAGAGATAAAGGACATGCTGTAAGAATTTAGTGATATTGTGGTAGACGATCTACTGGACAAATTACCACCAAAGCAGAGCATTAGTCACCATATTGATTTTATTCCAGGAGCCAGTTTGCTAAACAAATCTGCTTATTGGATGAGTCCGAAGGACAATGAGGAAATCAGGAAGTTGGTGCAAGAGTTGTTGGATAAAGGACTAATTCGGGAAAGTCTAAGCCCTTGTGCAGTTCCAACTGTTTTATCTCCCAAAAAAGGATGTGAGTGGTGGATGTGCACTGATTCCTGGGCAATTAACAAGATCACTATCAGGTACAGGTTTCCTTTACCTCTGATGGATGATATGATGGATTGTTTGAGTGGAGTAGCGTACTTTTCAAAGATAGACTTGAAAGGCGGCTACCACCAAATCATGATTCGAGAAGGTAACGAGTGGAAGACAAATTTCAAGACTAATGAAGGCTTATATGAATGACTGGTTATGCCATTTGGATTGAGCAATGCCCCCAACATGTTCATGCATTTGATGAACGAGATGCTAAAGGAATTCATTGGTAAATTTGTGATTGTATATCTGGATGATATACTTATATTTAGCAAGATGAAGGAAGAGCATTTTCGACATGTGAGGTATGTATTGGAAAAATTGCAGCAAAATAGATTACTAATAAATTTGAAGAAATATTCTTTTTTCAAGAAAGAATTAATTTATTTGGGATTTGAAATTTTCAAGAATGAACTAAAAATGGATCCAGAAAAGGTTGCAGCCATATTTAGCTGGCCGTCTCCCAAAAGTTTGTTTGAGGTACGGAGTTTTCATGGATTGACGAGTTTTTATCAAAATTTTATTAAAAATTTTAGTGGGATTTGTGCACCCATGGTGGACACCATTAAGAAGGAAAATTGGCCTTTTCATTGGACAGAGTCAACATAGAAGAGTTTTCAGTTGCTCAAAAGAAAGATGACTGAAAAACCAATTTTGAGATTACCAGACTTTAACAAACTTTTTCAAGTTCGCTGTGATGCCAGTGGAACAACCATTGGTGTAGTACTCAACAAAGAAGACAAGCCAGTAGCATATTTCAATGAGAAATTAAATGAAAGTAGGTAGAAGTACATGTCTTATGACAAGGAATTTTATGTCGTGGTTCAAGCGCTAAAGCATTGGAGACATTATCTATTGGCCAATGAATTTGTCTTATTTTCAAACAATTTTGCATTACAGTATATTATGCAGCAACATAAGCTGAACCATAAACATGCGAAGTGGGTGGAGTACCTTCAGAGTTTTACATTTGTGTTGAAACACATCAGCGGTCAAACCAATAAAGTGGTAGATGCATTAAGTAGGAGGAATTTGATCCTATAGGAAAGTACGATACAAGTATTAGGATTCGAACATCTTAAGGACTTGTATGAAATAGATGCAGATTTTAAGGAAGCCTATGGAGCTTGCCAAAATCCATTGTTGAGAGATAACAGTTCATGGCTGGACTATAATATGCAGGAAGGGTTTCTATTCAAAGGAGGGAAGTTGTGTATTCCAGAATGTTCTATGAGAGAGAACTTAATCCAAGAAAAGCATAATAGAGGTTTAGCCGGGCATTTTGGCATAGACAAGACCTTGGATCAGTTTAGCCACTTTTACTATTGGCCGAAGATGCATAGAGATGTACAGATATTTCTGACTAGATGCAAAGTGTGTCAGCTTACAAAGGGACACAATCAAAACACACGGTTGTATGCACCCTTACCTATTCCAAACAGACCATGGGACTCAGTCAGTTTAGACTTTGTCTTAGGTCTACTGAGGACACAACAGGGATTCAATTCCATCATGGTGGTGGTGGATCATTTCACCAAAATGGCACATTTTATTCTGTGCAGGAAAACCAGTGATGCCACACATGTAGCACATTTGTTCTTCATAGATATAGTCAGATTACATGGCTTGCCAAAGTCTATTATTTCGGACTGAGACATAAAGTTTATAGGTCATTTTTGGCTGAACTTATGGAAAAAATTAGACACCAAACTAGACTTCAGCTCAACTTATCATCCATAAACTGACAGCCAAACCAAAGTGGTGAACTGAATTCTGGGAAATCTATTAAGGAGTTTGGTTGGAGAAAATTCTTGATAGTGGGATCGTGTGCTTGCACAAGCGGAATTTTCTTATAACGGTTCACCCAATAGAAGCATGGGCAATAGTCCTTTCTAGATCATATACGGAATGCACCCACGTGGAGTACATGAGTTGGGAGATTTGGATCAGTTGGAGTGCAGGAGTGTTGATGGTGCAGATTTTGCAGAGGTAATCAACGATCTTCATGAACAGGTGAAATTGAAATTATAAGACAACAACCGAAGATACAAAAAAAAGCAGATTTGAAAGGGCGGGAAATACAATTCAACGTAGGGGACTTGGTATTAGCACACCTACACAAGGAGAGGTTTCCTAAAGGTGAATACAACAAGTTAAAATGGAAGAAAATTGGATCTTCTAGGATTCTTTGAAAGTATTTTGTGAACGTTTATGAATTGCAGTTACCCCTAGGTATAGGAATCTCACCCATTTTTAATGTGGCAGATATGTACCCATACATTGCAGCAAATGAAGAAGACAGTTTGAAGAGACGGACACAAGACACCCAGAATGAGAATGACTTGTGGATTAAACAGATGCCCCCAACAAAGCCTTTATAGATCGATCAAATCCTAGACACCCAGGTGGCTAGATGGACTTGAAGGAAAGAATATTTGTGGTACCTAGTCAAGTGGAAGGGCCATCCTATTGAAGATAGTTCCTGGTTAGATGTTGGCCAGATTCAAAGTGCCAGGTACTCTATTGAAGAGCTCATGGACATGAGCCATGAGTTTAATTTACCTTAGGATCCTGATGCAGGAGCATCCCACTGAAAAGGCGACAACTGGGAAATGCTTTTTTTGCTGTTGTTGCTGAAAACAAAGAAAAGCATTTTGAATTCTATTTTATTTTTGTTTTATTTAAATGAAGGCTGACACATCCATTGTTCTTTAAAAATTAGGCAAGCAAGTAAAGATAGGATTAGTTAAGAGCATGTTTAAAGAAACTTTTAGATAACTGAAAGGTAACCGAGGAACAATTCCCCAACTGTAAGAAACTACTAGTAATGCATTGAAAAAGAAAAACCGGAACCTCATGGAGGGGCTACCATCTAGAGAGAAGAGAGGACTCAGGGTTTGTAATTTTGTAATTGTCTTGAATATCTATAAAAGCAAATGAATCTAGAACATGTCATTAAGGAAGCAAGACAGTTTTATTTTCTTGTGCATTAATGTTTCAGACATTGTGTTGAAAGCAAAACAATGAAACAACTCATTAAGAAGCCGAATGACATCAACAAAAATCTTGTGATAGAAGGCATCTCAGACCAGGAACCAGACAAAGGCAAATCCAACATAGACAATACATTTATTTTTCTTTCCTCAATAAAAAAACCAAGTACTTTTATATTTGCAATTCAAGCATACCTGTGCATTCATTTCATTTCCAATTTAATAGTTCATTGTACACATTATATAACCCAAAAACCGTTGAGGGTTCCGAAACCCATGAAAATTGAAAACTACAATTCACAGGCCGAGACTAGTCAAACAGCGAGGGCATGAAAATCCCTCAAAACTACACAAATACTAGTCAAACAGAGAGGGCATGAAAATCCCTGAAACTACACATATACACGGAGGAAGCAAAACCCCAAGGGTTATACCAACTAAAGACATAGCAAGCAAAGGAAAGATACATCCATGGAAAGACCCTACCCAGATTTTCCCTAAGTTTGTGAAAACTCCCAAGGATGAGGTCGTGGAGCAGCATTCCCCTAGAATGACCTACACACCACCACAAAAATAGGGTAGCAGTTAAGTAGGGCCAACGAGATGAACAATACAGTGGGGAGATTGACCAAGAAGGGAGTGAGAATTTACCTAGAGAAGGCCTGACTCCACGACAGAGGATGAGAACTAAGACTCTTGCCAGAGGGTTTCTCCCAACAAGAACACCATAGGAGAGATGTGCCTTCTCACCAAGGAGCCAAAGAGTTAGAGACTTAAAAATGAAAGGAGGAAATGAAATTGGAACAAGTAATTACCTAAAATCGAGTTTGTTGAGCCATCGACTGCAGTAGCAAGGAGAGAACCTATGGTTACATAGAGCCAAATCATCACTAGATCCAGCATCAAGAAAACAATAATCACAAATAGAGTAGAGACAAAGCATGAGCCGGGTGACAGAGATGAAACAAATTTTAGGTGGAAAATCGACCTAAAAACCTCCAAGAACGAGCGAAGTAAACCACCACAAGGAGCAAGCGAATGCACAATGCTAACAAACTACCACATGGAACCAAGCAAGGCACAACATTAACAAACCACCATACAGGACAAGCAAGGCACAACGCTTACCAACCATCACAAGAACCAAGCGAAGGGACAATGCATCCACAAAGCCGAACCAAACCATATAAAATGCAAGAATGAATTCCAAATACTCTCGACAGGTTTGATAGACAGCGTTTGCAAACCCAAGGCTAGTACAAAGGGCAAGCCGAAAACACAAATCGCATTAAAACCTCACACCAAAACCCTACCACTATTTAATTCGAAAAACGACAAGAGTTAAACGGTCGTTGCTATGTGTCCCTCCTTGGGATTTCCACCATGTAACATCTTTGTTTTTCCCCTAATGACCTTTAGAACCTTAGAAACCCAGAATGGATAGCCATTGGCATCTCCATCTGCTAGCACTGCCATCATGCAAGCATCCTTAATATCCCATACTGGACCCCTATAAAGGTCTTCCATGGCTTCACGTTGTGCATGAGATATTCTGGAACCAATATACATTTATCTTTCCTCTACTTGTGAAGAATTAATAATACCTTGAGATTATTGTTGTTCAACAATGTTTCTTTCCTTATGTTCATTTGACATATTTTGTGGCCAACTAAATAGAGTTTTCAAAGGTATATCTTCATTTTTTGTTCTTGAAATGATATCACTTTGATTATTGGAAAAAAATTGCCACCAAATTGAATCAACAATACCAAAGTACTCATATGTATATCTAATACATTTTTTAATTTCTTCGAGGCAATCATAATTATTTATATCTCTATTTTGCCTGCATGCATTATGAACTTCAACAACTAATTGTAATAACAATATATTTGACACAAATATTGGATGATTTGGAATGGACTTCAAAAATTCCAAACCTAATGACGACACCCATTCTGCAGTAGTTGAATACTTCTTGCCCCATACTAGTGTTTTCCCATCAATTTTCTTGATATGTAATTGATGTTGGAAGATAATGTCATTAAATTGTTCAATGCATTTCTCCTAACCATGTGATCCCAGAATAACCCTTCGCATGTCAACATTTTCTTCAAACACATCAAAAATGGGCTCTGGCATGTTTGATTTCTTAATACATTCAATTAATGATGGCAAGCTCCCAACATTATTCCTCCTCAATTTGATTGAAAAAACACCTGAACATCTAATCAATATGGTCATGAGTGTGCCCAACAAGAAGGAAACAACCTTTACCTTCTGAAAAAATCTCAATGCAACAAGCATGTTTAGATATCCAAAAACAATCTTATTTTTGTTTTCGCGACAAGTGTTGTCCAATTGTAGATACAAAACTTCAAGAAGATTACGAGACCAATGAGAAAGCACATCATGAATTATGGTTATTGTCATATTTTCATCTTTATGAATATTTGGAGTTATGAAGTATACCCTTGGCAACATTTTCCCACTGAATACCATACAACCAACCAAGTGATATTGAATATCATGTAAATTTTTTGTTGTGTGAACAAAATGTGGTGGAAGTGTTTTCTTCTGGTCCATACCATCAAAGATCAAACCCAAAAATTTATTGGGATTATCATAACACTTCTTTTGATGCTTGTACAACTTTTTCCTTTCACTTGTTTGTTGTTCATGACGCTCTTGAAGCGCTTTGATAATGGAATCTACACAACATAAAAGAAATTCAGTAATAAATACATTTTCATAGTAGATGACTATACAGTTTGAAAAATTAATGTTATGAATGCTTACCTCTTTTTGCCCCTTCACATTTCTCCCTTTTTTATTTAAGAGAAGCACATGTGTGCAAAACCCCATGATTGTCTTCTTAGGAATACATACATTGTTGAATTCTTTCTTCCATACCTTCAGAAAATATTGATATGTAATAAATCAACAATTTCCTTCAACACCTTCTGCATATTCTTTGTATAAGTTGTAGATTTTTCGTCTTGAGAAATTATCTGGAAAATTTATTATCTCTCTATTTTCATACACTCTCCATGCTTTGAAAATAAGTCTTTTATCGATGACATTACAGTATTTGATAATGACCCAAATTATCATTTATGACGTAATTCTGAATAAAATGTGGAATCCTTTTCCAAATTTTCTTGGATTCTTCATAGAAGAAAATTACCCATTGAATGAAACATTTTGAAATAATTTCTATGGATAAATAAATACCCAATATGATAATCATAACCTCATAATGTAGATTGCATGTACCCCACTAAATATGAATTTTGCATGTTTTTATTCATTGACAAATATCTCTTCCTTTTCTCCAATGCAAACTTGAAATCCATATGTTTCAAGAAATCCTTTGACAACATTCACTTGAAATGAGAGCACTGATAGAACTTCTTCTTGTGAGATATTCTTCTCTACCCCTTGTATAACTAGAACATCTTGGATTGATATGAAAAGGTTTGCTCCTACGCCTCGATACAATATTTGCTGGAAACATCTCCATCATTGAATCATCATCTGTATAAGCATTTTCATCATCATCTCTTTTGAAATATTGACTTGGATGATTAGGTGCTAAACAAATAGAGCTCTCAAAATTCAAAGTTGTTAGATCAGTGTGGAACCTAAACGACGGCGTAGTGCTCGTAATCCTGAATCTATTGCAACTCATTTAGCATGAAACAAACAACGTATGCTCCCAGAAACATGTTCTATTCGCTTTCCCAAACAAGCAAATTTTTTAAAAATGTGACAACCCAGTTAGAAGTCCATATTGTTGACGTGGTAATGATTGTGCATGTTTATGTGGTAGGCTTGACTGGTGAATGGGCTCCTTCAGTGAATCATATGATGCCAAGTGGCAGTTTGTCATTGGGTGCATTTGGCGGTTTTTGATTGGATGGTTGGTGGCCAACCAAAGGATGTCATGTTGCCCATCCAGAGGCCCCCACATGGCAGCTAGGGGGGCCACCAAAAATTCATTAAAGGTCTGAGCGATAGCGGTGGGGGTCAAACCCGCAACCTCCAAACACAAGTCCAAGCCTCCTACCAATGCATGACACTAATAGTTCTTAACAACTACAACGTTTGGCATATATTTAAAGTTGAAGTCTGCACCATTCAGAGGAAAGGGCTAGCCACGGGGCCAACCCTTGGGCATGCACCACCCATGGGACTACCATCAGAGTGGAGTGGGGGCCTGACAGACAAGGGTGGGCCGTTGGCCTTAGCCCCAGGCACGTGACCCCCCCACATGTCCATAAATTTTGGATTTTAGATGTTATATGACATTTAATGCATCCAAAAAATTGACCTTGAAATTGGTGGAAATGGCACCCAGTTAGCAGAAATTCGGGTGAAATTGTAGGATGGTGCCAAATTTTGGGAAAATTGCAGTGCGATCAACAGAAATACTTGGGGAAGCCATAACATCTTTAGTTTTTGACCAAATCAGGAGCAGTAAGAGGCTAGACATGCATTTTTAGGCATTCTGGAGCCATTGGAACAAGTTTCAGAGGTATCTAAGCATTGTAAACTAATGTATTCACACTTTTGAGCATAATAGAGAGGGCCAAGCTATTGGAAGTCGGACCAAGGAGATGTAGCCAAGGCGGGGTGAACTCCTTCATCATGTGCTATTGTGATACTGTTTTAGTGATGTTCATGTCTGTTATATGTTGTTGTTTAGTCATTTGTTTATGTTAATTTGTACATAAAATTTACATAAAAACACTCAAAAACACATGTTTAAACTTGCAATTAACCTCATGAATCCTTAAGCACTTTTAACATATTCTAAAAAGGAATTCAGTACAACAAAACTAATTTTCCCATTCAGATCAAGTTTGGTATCAGAGCTCTTGGTTTTCTTTGTGCAAGAAGGATTTAACTGTTTTCAAGTGAATGTGATGCTTACAAGGTTGAAGGTCAAGAGAGGAGAAGGGACGCTAGTTGAAAATCTGAAGATGGGTCAAGGAGAAGGAGTGCAAGGTTGTGACAATCTCCACCACCATTTCTACCTCAAGTTGTAATTGAGGCTCCAGTAAGCATGTCGCATGAGGGAGAGCCTAAGAATATGTCAAAGGATGAGAAGGTCTTTAGGAAGAATTTCTTTGACATGACAGAGATGGTGAACGTCCTTTATGAAGGGAGGAATACAAGAGTTCAAGGTGAAATATCCAAGCCTCCAAAAGGAGAATGTTCTTTAGGAGGAGGATGAGGTAATGGAAATGGAGGTAAACCTACACCCTCTCCACCATCATCTTCATCTTCATCTTCACAGGCATCTTCACCCTCTTCCATTAATACAACCCTTAATACTCATATTCATCAGCATACCTCAAAAGGAACTAGTAAAACACCTCTGTTAAAACTTGATGTTAAATTTGAACTGCACATGTATAATGGTGAAGTGAATGCATAGAAGCTTAACAATTGAGTTCATCAGTTGGAGGTCTATTACAGAATTCGAAACCTTTAATATGATGACATAAAGATCCAGCTAGCTTCCTTGAGACTCGAGGGTGCAACACTAGTATGGTGGGAATCCAGGACACAAGAGGAGATAAAAAAACATGGTAAGATCTCAATTTCTTGGTCTAATTTCATTGCTACAATTAAAAGACAGTTTTACCCTCTAGCATATATGTAGAAATCCATCATGAATTGGCAGAACTTTAGACAACTTAAAGGTCAAAATGTGCAAGATTACACCCAAAAATTTAGAAGAAGGTCTCTAATATTACGTGTAGATTTGCAATCACAAGACACATTCCTGAAGTATATAAGGGTTTTACATAGTTATCTTAGGCATACTATCCTTATGTTTAATCCCAATAATCTAGATGAGGTGTGTGTGCAAGCCACTCAACTTGAGACAAGAGGGGAAAATACTCCAGAAGAGGGTAGTAGAAAGACATTTAAGGGTAAAGGAAAAGAAAATGGTTTCAAAGGGAAAGGAAAGAAAAATGCATCCATTAAGAAGGAAGGAGAGAAAATAACATGCAAACATTGTTCCAAATATGGACACGATGAAGCTCATTGTTGGAAGCTTCATCCTGAGAAACCAAAGAAATTAAACAACAAGGGAAAACAAAAGACAACTGCAACCACTCAACAAGATTTGGGATCTGACTCGGGTGATGAAACTAAAACTACAACCATGGGTATGAAAGGAAAAGAATCCATTGCTAGCACTAGTACTTCAAATTTACATAATGAATCTCCAAATGAAAAGAAACAGATAGAACTTTTTCACATAAGGGTAATCTCAAAACATAGTAAAATTGATACTCTTTTTGATAGTGGCTCTCAAGTCAATATCATCTCTGAAAACATTGTCAAAATTTTAAACTTGGAAACCATTCCACATCATAAGCCATATACATTAGGATGGGTGTGTGAAAATGCAAAATTGCAAGTAATTAGAAAGTGTAAATTGAAATTCGCCATTACTGCAAATTTCATAGATGAAGTGGAACTTGATGTTGTGCCATTAGACATATGTGGTATAGTTTTGGGTAGCCCATATCTCTATGATAGAAAATATATCTTCCATAGACATGAAAACAAATACCATTTGTTCAAAGATGGAGTAGAATACATTGTAAGAGTCCATAGCAAGAAACTAAATCTTTCACTTGTTAATGAGGGGCAGATGAAAAGACTAGTGAATTATAGCAAGAATTTCGTGCTTCTAATGATCAAACCCAAAAATGATATTGATAATCAAAATTTTCAAGGTTGTGACTCAAGATTAAAATCTGAATTGGTTGATGTTTGTTAACAAATATGGTGAGATGTTTCAAGAACCAAAAGGATTGCCTCCCAATAGAGGAATCCAACATGAGATATAGTTTCAACAAGATAGTCCTGTTCCTAACATTGGCATGCACAGGATGTTAGTGATGGAAAGTGTAGAAATAAAAAATAAAATTCAAGAGTTGTTGGATAAAGGGATCACCAGGCCAACTTCTTCGCCATGTGGGTCACCTATTGTTTTGGTGCCAAAGAAGGAGGGAACATGGCACATGTGCGTGGATTTCCATGCATTGAACAAGATTACGTTAAAGAATAGTTACCCACTGTTAGAAAATTATATATTATAGAGCAATGGAACACATAAAATATTGCAGAAATATAAACATAGAAAACACATAAAACAAGAGAGACACAGATATACGTGGTTC